>LPNX010961756.1:68823-166733 GCA_001517045.1 Pseudotsuga menziesii | reverse complement strand
TTTGGGTTTCACATCTTGTGGTGATACTATCTTAGAGGAAGTTGAGGGGTTTTCTCCATTTATGGTTTCCCCTATCAAAACTCTTTGTGTCCCTTGTCTCATGTGATGTGCTTATGTTATTGCCGTGCTTATTATTCTCTCAGTGAAAAGATCCTAACGTAATGCTAGCTTAAATGTTGAAAAACTAACAGATGAAACTAGAATATGTTGATACAAGGGAATAGATAGTTGATATATTCACTAATCCACTACCCAAAGAAGCATTTTATAATTTTAAAAAAAAATTGAGAGTAATATCCCTACAATAGATATAGAAAAAAAAGGAATTATCTCAGGGGGAGACATATTGGCATGGGGAGATGTCAAAAGGAGACCTTTGTCATTAATTTCAAAGGGGGGAGAAAATTGAAGAGTTGTATCCATCAATTCCAAAGGGGGAGAATTTTGACTATTGTTTCCATTGATGTCAAAGGAGTCCATTAATTAAAAAGGAATACAAAAGGAAGTGATGACATGTCATGTGGCATGTGTGATAAGGTTGCAAAGTCATATAATGTTGTTATAGTACTCTGATGAATTTGTTGTTACAATTTGACACCATTCTGTAAAAGTATGGCAAATTGCTGAAACTCTTTTTGACACATTGAAATTTTGACTAAGTATAAATTCTTCTTAACCTTCCTAAGGGGCCTCTGTAAAATACATGCAATCTTCTGTATTTGATGAATTAAATGATTATGGGGATATAGACATATATATTTTTGTCTTTTGAATTTAACCATATGATTGGCTTGTTAATAGAGTCTATGAATGTGAATTTATTAGTCTTCCAAAAGTTCTTTCTAGCATGATTTGCACCATTTCAGTTCTACTAAATCTGCCTAAGTGGCCTCAGGAAAATTCTCGCCATATTTTGTACGATACTAATAAAACTTATATGATACCATAATGTTTTAGCTTGTTGATGTGTGCATATTACCATGGTATTAGTTACACTAAAACGTGCTTGAAAAAAAATTATACGTATTTCAAAATCAGGTTTTAGATTGTTTTGGGAAATTCGTTGAAAATTGACTGTATTGAAAAACTGATCTAAGTTTCCCTAGTAAAATTCCCACAATATTTTGTAGGAAACTAATAAAAATAATATGATACCATCATTATGTATCTTATTGATGTGTGCATTTGACCATGGAATTATTTCTCCTAAAAGGTGCTTGAAGACAAAGTTATAGGTCTACCAAAATAGGATTTCAGGTTGTTTTGCACCAGTTGATGAAAAGGCATGTTTCCATAATGAAGAGATGCATTGGTGAAAAGGTTTTAATGAAGGGAAATAATCATGAAAAGACACAATTGTTAAAACACATTATGAAAGAAGTATTTAAAGAGAAGTTTGAAGTGGAAGAAAGATGCCTTTGCAATCCATATCAATGTAACATCAAGAGAAGAAAGAGACCAATGAAGTAAAGAATAATCAGTAATAGAATTGAAGAAAAATATAAAATTAGTGAGTTGGGGTGGTGATAGGCTTCAATCCTCCAAGGCGGTTGTAGCCTCCTTCCAGTAGTGGCTGGAAAACAAGGTGTTGTAGCATCGTTTTCTGTTGAAGTAAGAAGAAACTAGGGTGTTGTAGCATGCTTTAGTTATAGCTGAACAACTTGGGGATTGGTTTCTCCAACAAGTTGTATCTTGCAAAAAAATTGTAAATATAATTTTGTAGATAATGAAAGTGTTCTTGGTTTTCCCAATTGGGATTCCATGATAAATGTTGTGTTATGTGTATCTTGTTGATTCTATGTTTTAATGAATCAGTTAAAAGTGGTTTTAAATTGTTAAAATTTATCAATACTGATTCACCCACCCCCCTCTCAGTGTTTTTTGATATTCCAACAGTCCCCTCATCAGTTGGTGCAATTGTCTCTAGAGGTCATGCACCTCTCCAAATGTATAGGGGTCAACTAGTCTATCAATCCTATAAATATGGTTATATGGCACCTCCTTCTCAAGGAATACCTCATTACCACCTCCTCGTGCAACCTTATATGGTACATATGGGAGGTGTTTATTATCCAACTGGTTAAGGCCATGACCTTTATCATAATCAACCCTATGTGAACCAATCCTTTAATGGGGCATGGAATTTGATGGCATATCCTAGGCTCCCCATTTTGGATACCTTAAATATACATGGCCTTTTCGAATTTGACTAATGACCCGGTATGTAATGATCCAATATGGTCGGTTGTTCCCTCCAAACTACCTTCATACATTCCAAATATTGAAGGCAATAATGGCGAGGACCCTAGAGAGAACATGACTACTTTCAACCTATGGTGCTATTCAAATTCTTTGAACAATGATTTCCTCTATTTACGACTATTTCAACGCACCCTCATGGTTCCTACAACAAAATGGGATGACCTTCACAGGTTCGACATGAAATGAATGCATAGAGATTCCTGGGGAACATATAAGACATTTAATGATTTAGGCTTAACCTTTCTCAACCAATTTCAGCTTCCAGTATGCTATGATGTCGGTATAGAGATCTTGTCAAAATTTCATCGAGATAAATCCACCCATATCTCTGATCATATTTGAGAATGGTGCATACAGAAGAGGTTAATTAAGGCCAACATTCACTCAAGTTTTCAATGGAATGGTTCATGAAGTTATTATTATCGTACATTGTGAAGGATGTATCAACATATGTATTGACTAACATGAAAAAGTCTATATTTAGGGACCATTAGTTGAACTTGATTTATGCTCAGTCTGGGATTCTATATGAGAATATCCCTGATGCACCAAGATCAAACTTTGAGCCTAAGTTCAAACCTAGAACACTTGTCAATAGAATTATTGGCTCCATGAGTACCGAATCCATAGACCAGGTTACAACTCAAATAAAAAAAATGACTATTAACCAGTCTATGATTAGATAGGCTACAACCTTGTCAACTCCCACCCAGTTGGCGGATGTACTATATGTGCACTCATCGGACTAGAAGGGTAACTAGAAACCCAAATGAAATATAAGAAAGGAAAGAAACAATAAATGGGGTGGGGATAGGAAGGAGGATCAAAATAATGAAAAGAATGTAGATAATGTTGGAAGGGACAAGAAGCCTGAGTAGAAGGTGAAATTCCCTTTGAATATTTGTGGGAGAGACCATCTCAAATAATTGTGCCATCCTATTGAAGATGCCTCCAATTTCATTGCACAAAACCTGGGTGTGTTGATTAACCCTTTGCATCATAATCAAAATATGGCTTCAAGGACCGTAGACACTGGAAGCAGTTATGGTGGAAATCAAAACCCACCGAAAATGGAATGTGTCCATGGTTGCATCAACATCATGTCATATGCTAATGTTGTGACTCATTCATGAGACTATGGTATATCACAACCCAACATGGGTAAGGATATTGCACCTCTTGAAATTCATTTGTATATTGATAAGCTTGAAGTTGTACCATAAATACCTAAAGGGGTCCTAAAGCATTTGGGCGCAATCCTAATTCCCAAGTCCCCCAACATTATTCCAATGTTGAGGATTTTGGCTAGAAGCCTTGTGTGATATCAGCCCTTGAATTTCTTTAGAATTGTCCTTCATAGAGGAGAGCGTTGTTTTCTTCTCTTGGAGTGGTTGACCCTAATGCCTCCACAGTTGTTAGATATGAAAATCATGAGGTCCAGCCTTGCTTTCCTTACCATGTGGATTTCCAATTCCATGTGGAGTTTTTAAATAACACTATTAAATGCATAGTTGTTGATGAAGGTGTTGTGACCTCTATGATGTATATGGATTATTGGAAAGGCCTTGGATTTCCCATGTTGTCCAAATATATGACTATGCTAACTTTGTTTGAAGGATGTTCATTTCTATCGCATGGAATTATTCCCTCCCTTCAATTCCAGTTTGGAGGGAATATTCTGCTAGTCAAAGCTAAGGTGGTTGATGCACCCCACAACTACAATATTTTACTGGGTTGGAACTGGACTCACACTATGAAAGCAATCGTATTGTCAATATTTCAAGTAATGTGCTTTCCTTTTGAGGACCAGATTGTGAAAATCGATAAATTGTCACTCGATAATTCTAGCTCGTATACATCGTCGAGGCCTGCTGTCTCAACCATTGATAATTCTCAATTGGCATTTTAGAATATTGGTGTCGTAATGTATCCATCATTAATGGAAACCTTTAATATTTTGGCACCAATTTTATCTATTATTTCTACTCCTAGTAAATATTTGTCACCTTTGAGTTTGGTCCCATTTCACAAAGTGAATTTGGATGACCTGTGGACTCTCGCTCCTATGATTACTTTGGATGAAGATATTAGACCTACCAGGATAGAGATTCCTTTGTATACTGTAGAGATTTCTTATCAAGCCATGCTTGATCCTACTGCAAACCCTGGTCCTTCATTTTTGCGGATGGAAGAGGAGGATCTTCTTGCACTAATTTATTAGGGAGTTGCGTCATCATTCTCACATGATTTCCTTGACGGTATTTTTCATTCAGATGAACCAATTCTTGAGGCCTTGACTAGTCAAAAACAACCTTGGGATGAGATGCATCATCGGTCTTACTTCCTCCCGAAGCTCGAACAAATCGAGTTTGATGACTTTAGGACGACTGTAAATGAGAATGCTGGTCATATAGTGATCCCATTAGGTACTCATGGCATATATATCGAAGGGAACATGGTGAATTTATTTCCTACTATTCCTATCAAAACTTCTCAAATTTCTGGTAAAGTAGAGAATGTTTACATTGGTGTTGATTGTTCGCTCGATGAAATAAAAATATACACCAATATATTTACATAATTATGTTATGTCTTTGCTTGGTCATATGATGAAATTTTAAGGAGTGATCCCTACATTTTTGAACATGAAATCAAAATGTGTCTAGATGCTAAACTGGTTCGATAATCCTTAAGTGTGATGAACCCTCGTAAAGTGCATTCCATTAAGGCTGAGATGGATAAGTTGTGCAAAGTTGGCTTCATCTATCCATTCACCTTAACCAAATGGGTGTCCAATACCATTTCGGTCAATAAGAAGCAGGGGACCATCCGTATATGCACTGAATTTAGAGACCTGAAAAGGGCATGTCTGAAGGATAATTTACCTATACCATTCATTGATCATATTTTGAATGAGTGTGCTAGGTATTATCACCCGATAATTTTCCTATGGTTGTGGTAGGAAATCAATGGGGTAACCATTTCCAACCATCCTTTAGGTTGTATTATAGAATATATAGCCATAGAGTGCTCTCTCAATGTCACAAGACCATTAATAAGGATAGGTTTCCGATGGGAACAAGTTGTTTGTATTTTGAAGAGTGTAATATCGACAAATAGAAAACACCATTGGGAAATGGAGTTGAATCCTAAACATTCAAGGGGATTACAAAAATAATTATAGGTGATTATCCTTTGCAAATCTAAGGAAATGTGAGTATTAACATTCAATCAAATCAATTTAAGAGATGGCAAGGGGAAAATAGAAGAACCCTAGTGAAACAAGAGGCACCTATCTATGGATGAATCTGTTGAAATTCCTTTAGCAGAAGAAACAATAAAGGATAATAACTTAAATGGAGCACCTAAAAATGGATGAATTCCATAGCATTCATCATAAACACATAACAAATATGATTTGTGGTGAAAGGAATACTTAACAGAGAACAAATTCCTTGCATACAACTAGAAATGTATTAGCAGAACTTGTTGGAGTAGGGCCTCGTAGCTATAAGAAAAGCTTCTAAAGGAAACAGTACTTGAGTGGCCAAGAAGAGAGAGCTCAACCACTGCACTTAAAAGAGAGAGCTCAACCACTGCACAAGAAAGTCAAAGGAAATAGTACCTGAGCGGTCGAGAAAGAGAGAGCTCAACCACTGCACTTAAGACAGTGGTGAAGACAGGAGGGATCAACTACCCTCATAAATGGAAAAAGGACAATTGGGATGAGGTATTGAAGAAAAAAGAAACCAAGGAAGTAGTGCCGGTACCCACAATCAGTGCTGGGAAGCGTGGAAGACTGCAGGAAGCTATGGTGTGATGGAAAGTGGTAGCTCAAAGTACAGATACATCAACTGTCACAAGTTAGGGTTTTTGGGTTACTGTTGGGACAAGCCCACAGTGTTGTAATGGTGAGACCTTCGGGCCGCCTATATAAGCATGTATTTTTTATTATGAAATTTTAGCTAGTGGGTCAGTTGAGATAGATATTTGGACAAGTAGTGATTCAGTTGATCTGTTAGCTCATAGGTAATCAAGCTCTGGTTCTGTATTCAGTTTGTAGTTATCTTACTGTAACCAGTAGCTGGCTNGAGAGAGAGAGAGAGAGAGAGAGAGAGAGAGAGAGAGAGAGAGAGAGAGAGAGAGAGAGAGGAAGAGTATATTGTAAGAAGACAATATAGAAAGAGAAGAGATCTAAGAGAGAAGGGCTCCCAGTTGTGTGCGCGGAGTTTCCAAGAAGATCTCCAGCTGCATACAAGGTTGCAGCAGAACTGTGTTTACCCCCTCAAGATATAATATATAAACCAGTTCCCGTGGACGTAGCTTCTACCCTGGAAGTGAACCACATAAAATCAGTGTGTTGTGTGACTGATTCATGTGATTGTGTTTACTTATTGCTATCTGTTATTCATTACATGAACTTTGCTTACATTTAATGTATGTATGCTATCTTTCAGTTCAAAATAGCATAGAGGTTTACATGCAAGTTGAATGTATCAAGTATTCTGTATATGAGTTTATCAGTACTTAACTCATGATAGTGATATTTACAATGTTAAGTGATTCCTACATAGTAAGTCCAGCAAGTTGAGTATAGTTGATGTTGAGCGTGTTGAACTGTGGAATTTCGAGTAAGATCATTTAACACCTTGTTGAAGGTTAATAGAGCTATTCTACCTAGAGAGGAAGCCTTTGGACCTTGAGGGTCACATTGAACCTTATTGTAGAAGATATCGCAGTATAGAAAGGCGATATCGCACTATCGGGGAGGCTACGGTGTGAGATATCGCAGTATAGAAAGGCGATATCGCACTATCGGGGAGGCTACAGTGTGAGATATCGTAGGTAGAAGGTTGAATAGAAGAGGGAGTTGTGCATTGTCCTAGAGGCTACGATGCGATAAGAGTCATTCCCCTATCAGAACTAGTGAGTAAGAGAGAACAATCACAGAGAGATCCCGCTGGCTAAGAAGAGTCTTGAGACACTAGGATGCTACAAAACCTGGTTGAGGACACCTGAGTCTTCGGCCAACCCATCTTAGATCACTTTGAGTGAGACTTCAGGCCGTTCTGCGGTCTGTTGCTGAAAGGGCCAGTCAGCTAGGGGTATTGTTGGTACATTAAAGTAAACCCGGGTCTGCCCAGTAGAAAACCAAAAAATGGTTCCATTGTCGGGACTTGAACACGGGTCTCTCGGGTGATTTTTCCAGATTTGGTAAAATCTTCGATGAGACCGGCGCCTCCACACAAGTTTTGAGGGAAATTTGACAGGATTTCAGCAATTAATGAGGATCAAAATGACATGTGTGGTCTTTTCCATACAATTAATACCGCCGATGGGTCTAGCCTAGATGACCGTTGCTTCAGGGATTATCGCCTTCAGCATAAAAATAGAGACCATTCATACAGAAGGGTTACTTTTATGAGTTCTGAGAGCTATAGAGCAATTTGAAGAGTTTTCCCTGTGCAATGATATTCCAGTTACAGAGCGTTGGTTTTCCCCAATTTCGCAGCCATTGCCAATTCAGAGTATTGCACCGAGTTGTTTCTATCTAAGACGGAACCTTTAGAAGACATCGTGGAACGATTCAAGCATGGTGGCCTCATATCTGCTATGACGATGCCACCCAAGATTGTGAAATTAGGTACATCACAGGTCAGACAGCCACCAAGGATGAGGAGTCACGCGCAGGATGTAGAAGATGTCATCAAAGTCTTTGCTGCAGAAAAGAAGAACAATGAGAAGATCACTGAAGATAAGAAAAGAGAGAAGAAGAATGATGAGAAGAAATCTACAGTCAAGAAGAAAGTAAAAATGAGAAAAAGAAGGCAAGAGGAGAAGGAAGATGACCTATCTCATCAGCTAAAAGAAGAGCAAGAGATCGCAGAGGCAAATAACTGAAACCATGGAAATCAAGGCAACATGAGCACCCAGAGCGATTTGTTGAGAAGAAAAATGAAAGGGGAAAACAAACCAAACAAGCAGAACTCTAGCACGCAGACAAAGGCTTGTTCTTGGAATGGAATTCATGGTTTGTATAGCTTTCGTATGAAAGGCTCCATACTGAATCAAATTTTTGAGAAGGCTAGGAGATACAGATTTCTATTTCCTTTGTGATAAAAGTTCTAACCCAAATAAATATGAAAGGATATCTATGGAAGACTTCTCAAAAGCTATAGATCCTTCAAAGGGCTGTTGATCCATGAAGATACCTATATGCAACATTGGAGTATATCAGATCTCGCAACCGATAAGAGTGAGAGCATGATAATGAGGGAAGGAAAGAGAGGAGAGACCTCCGGACTAAGTTTACAGAAGACTCAATCATCAGTCAAGTTATGCTTGAAACGGTACAAGAGTGTGTCGAAGCTATGGAGAAAGAAGTCGTGGGACTTCGAGAGAGATTTACAAGGACTTCACAGGAAGCCAAGGAGAAGCTATAGCAGGAGAATCCAGCTGTCAATGGCTCGGGGACTAGCCATAAGTAAGTTTTAGGGGACTATTGGAGTAGGGCCCCACAGCTACAGGAAAAGCTGCTAAATCGGGACAAGAAATTCAAACGAAACAGTACCTGAGCAGTTGAGAAGAGAGAGCTCAACCACTGCACTTAAGGCACCGACGAAGAAAGGAGGGCTCAGCTACCCTCATAAATGGAAATAGAGTAATGGGCTGAGGTATTGAAGAAAAAGGACACCAAGGAAGTGGCGCCGGTACCCACGATCAGTGCCGGGAAGTGTGGTCTATTGCCAAAAGGGCCAGTGAGCTAGGTGTATTGTTGGTACATTAAAGTAAACCTGGGTCTGCCTAGTAGAAAACCAACAGAACTTCACACATACATGGAAATGGAGCATACAGGAAAACAAAGACTGAACATTGAGAAATCTGATGAATCTTGAACACTTAGGACATACTTCTGCATTAATTATTCAAAGAAAAGTTCAGAGATACAAAACCAAGCACTGAGGCTTCCAAAATGAATGTCGAACCCTTGTCTCCTCTATTGAGGTTATATTTATAGTTCAATTTTCTCTCGAGAAGAATCTCTGTTGGGTCCTGAAATAGTCTCTTTTTAACCATATCCATTATACCTCATTGCCTTGTCCTACTTCATTTCTACACACCAAATAGATGTTTTTCCTCATATTGAGCTTAAATTCCAACATGTATGATTTATTATTGTTTTATTCTATTAATGCCTAAGATTGTTATGGTTTGAACTCTGTCTTTCAAATTATGCTAAGATGTCTTGAATTTATAAATATAGTTCACCCTCGAGGAACATGGGCGTAGCATCCCACTTGTTTTGGGGAGAAAATGAATATTTGGTACTAGTAGTTACTTATCAGTACCAGCTCTATACAATAGATGCAAACAAAGATCATTCTTCCATGTGTTAGCTGCAATAGTGCGCCACTGCTTAAGGCATAAATGCAATAGACAGGGTATCTTCCATATAATTATGTTTGATTCTTTAATGACCAAAACAACAACACTCCCTATATTCCCTATTCCAATTTAATTTCACTCACTGCTGTAACAAATTGCTGTAACAAGGAAGCCTGAAGATCATAGATCTTCAGGGCTTCCTGATATTAGTGGGTGAGGATTATGTTGTTCATGTATAAATATGGGGAGGCGATATGAGCTAGGGCTAGTTGATTATTATCAAACTGTGTAAGTTGTGATAGAGAGTTGTAACTGTAATTCGCCATTTTAATACAACGAACAAGATTCTTTATATTTCTACGTCTTAACTTGTGTTAGTCCCATCATCTATGTTCGAAGGTTGGGCCCACCTTCCCACATAGATTGCCAAGTTAATTAGATTCCTTGATTATTTATGTTGTGTGGCATGGAAATTATGGTAGATGCATTTACAGTTAGCTGCAATAGTAATGGTTGATCGTTGTGCTTCCTTTGGTAGATAATGTTTGCATTCCTATTAAGCTGCAACTATATGGTGTGATAGTTGATTGTGTAGGATAGTTTCTATTATGCATGTGTTCCAATAGCGGTTATAGTCAAACTCAGCTCTAGTTCCTTTCAGTTAGTTATCTTTCTCTGGTTTTCTAGTTTAGTCAGATTATGGTTTAGAGTTTTTTGGTTCAATTATTGTTGCTTTCAATTCCTAGATTAGTTGAATTAAACATGTTATTATTGATTCACTTATATTTTGATACTGTAGGATTTAAATTCTTGGAAAAGTATGTTTGGTTATCTATTCTTAGATTTGTTATTGTGAGATTGATGTTGTAGGAAGGTAATTGCATTTCTAAATTCTTAGATGGGTAAATTAGATTAGTTCTATCCATGAGAAGAGTTTGACTGAACAGATAGGTAGGATAATCATCTACTTAAGTGTTTATGCATAGATTGTGCTAATTATATTTTGAACAAAAATACTTCCATGGGTTGACAATTCATATTGAGCATTCTGTTTGTTAGTTGTAATTAATTAGCATATAGGGTGACCAACATTTTGGTGTCATTTCCAGGGAAGATAATTAATAGACATGGTAGTAGTTGCATTTTTTCATTTTTATTCAATAGTTTTTAATCTTGCATGATTTTTGAGTTGCATGAATACAAGAAGAGTACAACGTGACATTACTAGAACCCCATAACTCCCCAGAATACTAAATTTGCATGTGTTCCAAGGTCGTGGCAGTAGTCCATCATTGGGAAGGAGGACATTCATTGAAGATCTAATTTCCAGAGATAAATCTTCTACCAAAGTTCTCCATAAGCGACCGTCATCTGTTAGAATAAGCTCAGTTACTCCTAGGTTGGAAGCATTAGTTTCCACGGTGGAGAAAATAAGAGAAGCTGCTACACCATCTAGTGTCCTTGCAGATGAAGATAGATCTAGTGTTGTGGGAGTAGGTGATCCAAAGGTGGTTTACCATGTTGACGGGAAGGAGGTTACAAAGGAGGAGTGGTTACAACTTCAGTAGGAGTGGGAAAATTAGAAGCGAAGACAGGAGGAAGCAAAGGAAAACATGAATAAAATACGTGACCCTGATGATCATATAAAGAAGTAGGGGATAACCATCACAATGATGTTTACCCTCCACATGAGGAGATCGTTTCCACACTTCAATTATCCATTTGAAAGTCAAATGGTCAGGGCCCCATGAAGAACATTTCACCATCAATCTTACCATGCTTTCATGGGAAATCCATAGAGGATCCACATAAGTTTCTCTTCAAATTTGACATCATTTTTCGTAGCTATGACTAAACATCCATTGAACAAAAGTTAAAAAATTTCCCTTCTACTTTGAAGAACAACACTCTGCAATGGTTTATGAGCTTGGGTGATGAGACTGAAACCATTTGGGAACAAATGAAACAGTTGTTCCTGGGAAAATACCAAAGGGTATTGGAGGACTAAATACAAAAGGGAAGAACTGTTTAAGATGATGTAAAAAGAGGAAGAACATTTGGATGAATTTTGGAGAGAGTCCTGTACAATGTACAAAGAGTAGGACAAACTTATATTGGAAATATTTCCTCAAAATTATGTTACTGCATGGTATCAGAGAATATTTCCTAGATATGTTGAAATTTTTGGGTAAGGGGGATATCTTGAAAGTATCCTTTGAGGATATTGTCAACTTATGTCGAAGATATTTGAGAGGATACTCTAGAACCAACAATTGTGACAAAAGGACTGGACTGAGATGTCTTTAGTAGAACACATAATTCATCTTATGGAGGAGACACTCGAGAAGAAATAGGAAACCTTCTTAAGAACTTCAAAATAGAAATGATGAGCTCCATCTCCTCATAAATGGACGTCCTGTGAACGAAGCAGAGGAAAACAGTAGAATATTTGACACTTGGCGTATTATTTCCTATATGCATGAAGAAGAAACCACTGAAGGAATTCCCACCTGACAAGGGGGAAGTATGCCATATATGTTAATTGAATCATGATACTAAGAAATGTCCTTCACTTCCCCAAGTAAAGGAATTCATGCAGGAATCTACTCCTGATGTGGAGCAAGCTTACTTCATTCCTTAAAATAAGCCTTAGCATCTTTGAAATCAAGGTATGAATCCATGCCCATTACCTTTTTGGAATAATATGAATAACATAAATACACAATTACCTTCACATTATTCTAACAATCAATGGCATCCATCTCAAACGTTTATGCAGAATTCTAACTCTTAGTCATGTTGGGCACAAAAATCAAACCAACCAACTTCTTGGTCTCTTGGTTGGAGAAAATCCCATCTAGGAAATTAGTTTCCTCATAACCAACCTCCTCACCAACACTTTCCTCATCAACAATACCCTCCTCAGCAATACCCTCGTCAACAGTACCAACAGGTCCAGTTGCAATTTCAAAACAACGTTGCACAAATGAGCATGCCAATACGACCATAGTTGCCTACCCAGCCTAAACCTTACCCAAATAATAAAGTAGCTCATCAATTTGATACTACCAACATTCATTCTTAATCCATTACCTCAGTTCTATGCAATTACATATGCTTACGATCACAAAGAGTAGCCAAGGAAAAACCCTAGCTACATGTAGAAGCACCTGCCCTTCCGTCTACAGGATGAAAGGGTAGAGTCTTTGTGAGAAAACCAAAATAACACCCTGCAATACAATGTTAGAACCAAATAGAACAAACCCTATAACAAACCATTATATCCTTCTAGCCCCTTTGTGAGACTTTTGGCTCCTTGGTGAGTTTTTTGGCTCCTTTTGGGGGTTTTTAAGCCCTTTTTCCATTATTTTTGAGCTTTTGGGAGAAAAACATAGGATAAAGGTGGGTGTGGGGGTCAAATGTGTTAAGAGATGGATGTATACAAGTGGTGTAGGATAGATGGATCATGGTGAGCAAATTTTAACATCAACATATTCCTCCCTGATGTGTGAGGGCAGGAGCTCATCGTATGGCCGACAAACATCATTGGATCATTAGGATAGTGGAGAGACTTGTGAAGAAGTAGTGCTTCCTCGTTCAAGACATGGTGGATTTTTGTTTTGTATTAATATGGTTCCCATCAATGGGTGAGATACAATGAATATGTTTCATGTATATGGACGAGGCAGGAATCCCCATACTCGTAACAATGTCAAAACAATAATGTGATCTAGGCTCCTACATGCAAGAGATGATCATATACAACTGGTGTTACATAATGGTGGACTCAATAAGAGGATAAATACAATACTAATCTGAAGAACTAATATATCAGACCCATGGCATTCTCATGGAATGCTATATCTTCACAACTGATGACCTGCTGAGTCTATAATGGTACATAATTATGGGGACTTACTGACAGAGAGTCAGAGTCTCTGTGGTACAATATGCTGCATCAATCATGAATCTATATAGAAGCACTGTTGGGGCTTCTAAAAAATATTTCCAATGCAACCCAGAGATCAAAAGGGACATGAACTTGTCTGGGTCCCTTAAGCAACTCACCATTGTGCTATAGTTGGGTGACAACCGGGTTCTTTGACCAAATAATGCATGGACCAATACACTGTATGAATCTCAACGGTGTGATGATGTGGCTGAAGTCGATCACATGATACAAAACCATCCTGAGAGGCACTAAGGACTCCTCTTAAAGTGGTCCAAGGAACTCATCAATGAGGTTAATGAAACCAGGATATAGGGACCTCTGGGTCTATCCTCTGGAATAGATGTGTTGTCATCGACAGAGGGAGACCTACAATTGACCAAAGCAATGATGTTTCCTTGACCAGAATCATGAGGGAGATAACCAAGGGTGTGAGAAAATCTTGGGAATGACACACTAAAATAGGAATAGGGGTAGGGAATCACATGGGACTCAAACCTCCTTTGTTCAAAATACGATGGTAGGGCTGACATGAAAGCAAATGAAATTGACTGAAGGGAGGGGGATCATAGCTGTTATACTAGGAATGTAACTGTAGATGAGAAATGCTTGGGGGGGTATATACTTTTGGTATTCATGGGATCCAAGGAACACTCATTGCATAATACTCTGAACAAAGGTGACCCAAAGGGGCAATGTTGTCGAACTGTAACATGTGGGGTGGTGTCTAAAGACACCGTTATGGTGTGATCTCATGGATTTTATCCCAAGAAAGTAAATGCTCGATGGTGATTTCAATTTTAGAGAGGCTGAAAGCATGAAGATGACTCCAGTGGGGTCTCTTTTTCGTTGATAGTCTCCTATGCCCGAAAAAGGATACAAGTGTACATAGGAGAGCTCGCCCAGCCTTTAGGGGATGGGAGACATCTTTACCATTGGTAGTCCAATCAGGCTGGGAAAGGTTAAACATGTACTCATTGAATGGTCATTCAAATACTTTTACAAGCATGAACAAAACCAAGTTTTCTCAGTCACTCTTTTCTCTATAAGAAGGCTAGAAAATATCTTAAAGACAACCAATGATGAGCTTTTTCGTAATGTTCGGTCCCAATGCCCAAGAAAGCATAAAAGGATGCAAAGGGAAATGTTCTTGGCTTGAATGTGCCAATTTGGTCCTTTTCATATGGTAGTCTACGTTGTCCATAAAAGGAGATAAACGATATGATATAGATGCCCTTTCCTATACTTTAACGAGTGGAAAAGGAAGCAAAGGTGCTCTGCAATCTTTTCATTCTTTTAGGAGTCAGGAAAGAGCTTAACAAAAACTCCATAATGGTCAACCAAGCAAAGGGGCACTAATGGTGCCCCCTTACAGGACAATGGATGATGGTCTAAAGTGGTCCTCTGTATAGTATGGATGGATTGGATGGATCATTAACATGCCAATACATACAAAGGGATATTCACATGATGGTGTGCAAATTGGGGTGACTTATGGTAAAGGCCCTGAAAATAATAGTGGGAGAACAAGAGAAGGGTCTTGAAAAAATATAGAGGATGGAAAACCAAACCCAGTGGTGTGAATGGTGTCTCAAACAAACTCCAGATGAATCTAACAAGTAGCTAGTGATACTTCCCTTGGTGCAGTGGTGCACAGGAAAAAACTAGAACAAAAGGAGGCCTATGGGTATGAAGATAGCTCAATGTAAATGCAAAGTGATCCACATGGTGACATGTAAATTGACATGACTCTAGGAAATGGCCCACATAATTAGTAGGGAGGGAGGCAGTCTAAAGTTTGTTTCTTTACTCAGGATCATTGTGCAACCAGGGAGATACGAAGAGGCCTTGACCTTTAGGATAGGTCCGGGAACTTGATGGTATGCTAGCCTGGTGATAGCTAGATCATACATGCAACATACTATGTGCATGTGCAGATATTGGTCCTCATCCATCGTCGGGTTACCAGAGGCGGGTGGGTCTAGTTGGTGGGCTGAAGGCTCCTGTAGGGAGCGACGAGAGTTGGACATTGTTTTTTCACAGGTGGAGCGACTACTAGAGGGGATTTATGATGATGGCTAGAAATACTTAGAAAATGATATGAATGCTTCCTGTTTCAATGTTCCTCTGCAGTGGATTCCTATGATAATAAGGATAGTCGTGTCTTGCGAGTCTGTATGTGCGGTAGTGTGGGGGGGTTTTCCTATGTAGGATGATGATTCCTCCTCTGAGGAGGAGGACATGGAGCTAGATGATGAGGATGAGTCCAGATCTGATTAGTAGCCAGTGGGGCTGCCCCTAGTGCATTGGTGCACCTAGGATTTTTGTATCATGATGTATACTCAGTTGAGAAAGCATATGTAGCTTCTCCTTTTGTACTGGACATATTTTGGACATGCTATATATATATATATATATATGTGTATACTTTTTGATGCACGTGGATGTGCTTTCATGGTTTTTATATGTGATTATTTTATGATGATGTGAAAAAATGCCTAGATGATGTATTTTACATATGTATGCATATTTATGTGTGATGATGCATGATGCAGTTTTTGTATGCTTCCTATATGCGGTGATGAATATTCCAATTTAGAATGTCATTATCCATTTGATCTGCTACACTATTGAGGTTTCTAGGAACATGTGTGAATGTGATGGATTTAAATGTTCTAACCATCTGTTTAGAGCACAGGAATTTTCTATAGAGGCAGGGATCACGTACTCGGTAGAAGTTATTCAACTGGGATACAATAATCTGGGAGTCTTAGAAGACATCAAGATGGCGGATACCCAATTGGAGTTCCATGACCAAGATGCCAGTGACACCATCATACTCAGCTTGGTTGTTGGTTGCAATACCCACACATATTCTGTCAATATGGATCAACTCATGTGGCAGGGAGTAGATGAGCCATGCAGCCGAGGTAAGGTTTGGAGACAATCTTCTTGCTTCGTCAAAAATCCCAATGTATCGACACAAGGTAGGATCCATTTAGAGCAGTCAAGGAAACAATTTCTAAGACTCACTTCAAAAACTGTGTAAAACAAAAAAGGACAAGACTATGCTACAAGTGACTCAATGGTGATGTTAAGAATAAAACCTCTTGAGGTAGAGCCCATTATGGGGGTTCTCCAAGAGTTAACCATCAGAATCAACAAGAATGTATGCCTGTTTTTTGAGGCAATGGTGGACAATGTATGGGCCATACCAAATTGACTCGAACTTGACTTTTCCCAAGTTATCGTTGGCTTGGTCATAAACCAGAACCATATCACCTTCGCTAAAGGTGCAAGGGTGGACATGGGAGTCATAATAGGATTTTAAATAGGCTTTGATTGATTCAATGGCTTGGAGAGAAACCCGATGGTCCTCTATGGTTTTTTCATGTTCAAGGAGTCGTTCTTCCAAAGGTGAAGTATCCGGAATGAGTTCCATAGTGAGGCAAAGTGATGGGATATGACACTCTATAGGGAGTATTGATTCAATGCTGTGTACTAAGCGGAAAGGGGTGAAATTGGTGGAAATATTTGAGGATGTGTGATAAACCCATAGGGTGGATAAAAACATGTGCTGCTAGTTGGTTTTATGGTTTCTTACCATCCTTTGGAGCATAGTTTTGATAATTTTGTTGACCACTTCAACTTGGCCATTTCCCTAGGGGTAGTAGGAAGATGAGTGTTGGTGTTCAAACTTCAACATGGTTGAAATATCAACCCAAAAAATGTCTTCAAAATGTGAACCATGTTCTAATACCGAATGTTTGGGAACACCAAATCGCGAAATGATGTGGTTAAAGAAGAAACTTTCCATCATTTAAATTTTGCAATCAAATGTGGGCATGGCCTTGACCCACTTGGTGAAGTAATCAATAGCCATAATGATATATTTATGACCATTGGCCAAGGTAGGGTTGATTTTCATGAAGTAAATTTCCCATTTATAGAAGGAATCGATTGGGACCACGGGGTGTAATGGTGCAAGGGGGATTCTTGCGTTTGGGGCAAAAATCTGATAGCTACGATAGTGTTTGGATGCCTCAATGCAATCAACAAATATGGAAGGCCAAAAATAGTTGACACATAGAATCTTCTGGGCTGTTACCAGACCCAAAAGGTGGCCACCACAGGCTCCACTATGACAGTCGTTAAGAGCTGTCTCGTCCTTGTCATGGGTGAGGCAATGGCATAAGATGGTGTCGATGCCCCGATGATATAAAAAATTTCCAATAAGAATATGGTGAGTAGCTTGATGTTGGATGTGCCTCTTGTATTTGCGGTTTAAGTGTGCTACAAACTTCTAGGTGCATAAATACAAAAGCATTCCTCCATACCATTGGTATTCTGTGGATATGATGGATAGGAATTCATAGGGAAGGTAGTCCTTTGGTGGTGGTGGTGTGGACAATGGGGGAAGATTTGTCATGAGCACCACTAGTGCTAGCACTCTTTTTATTTTTGGGGAAACAAAATCCAAGTCAAACTCTTGGAGAATGACTACCTACTTAGCTGCGCGGCCTTGTAGGAGGAAACAGCTTAAGAGGTACCGCATTGGGTTGGAATCAACCACTACTCGGGTATGGTTTATGATGATGGAGTGGCACAGTTTCTAGGCCAAGAATAAAATAGTGAGGGCCAGTTTCTCCTCGGGTGAATATCACAGTGGGGGCCTTGTGAGCTTCTAGCTAACTTAATAAATTACGTACTCTTGATGAGCATCATATTCTTGGACCAAGTCTCCAGCAATGGCATTTTGTGAGGCTGACACATAAAGGATGAAGTCTCGTGTGAATTCAGGTGCCTCGATTAATGGTTCGAAAGCCAGGGCTTATTTGAGTGCATTGAATGATTCCTGTGCCTATTGATCCCAAACAAAGGGAATATTGGTACGACAAAGGCATATGGATCCATGGGATTTTTGCATACTCTGGTACAAAGCAGAGAAGAAAGTTGGCCTTTCCTTGGAGGCTCTGTAGTTGGCATAGAGTTCATGGTGAAGGGAGATCAAGAATAGCTTGAACTTTGAGAGGGTCAACCGTTATCCCTTTTGTGGGATATGATGAATCCAAGTAGACGACCTAATGGGACACAAAAAATGTACTTGATGGGGTTCAAGTGAATTTTGTACTTGCAACATCATAAAAATACTTGCCAGAAGTCATCTAAGCTATGTTGTTCTTGCTTCTGTGATCGAGCGGTAAGGTCATCTAGGTAGACCAATATTATGTGGATGAGGTCATGGAGGCAATACGTCATGGCACATTGGAATGTGGCTCCATCTTTCTTTAGACCAAATGGAATTACTTGATATTTGAATGTGACCCAAGGGGTTGTAAATGCAGTCTTATAATGATATTATTTCTAGATATGAATTTGGTTGTATCTGGAAAATCCATACATGAAGGAAGAGACCTCATGTCCGACACACACATAAATGATCTGATCAATGAAGGGTGTTGGGAAGTTGTATTTGAGACATGCCCAATTTAGATTGTGGAACTCTGTAAAAACATGAATGGTACCCTATTTTTCATTCACGGGGACAATATTTTAAACCCATGTTGTGTAAGAAATGGGGTAAATGAAGTCGGCTATGCGCAAATTGTCAATTTCTGCTTTGACCGTGGAAAATTTGGAAGGATAGATTAGCCATTTATTTTGAGGCATGGGTACCATGTCAGGACATGTGTCGATGTGGTGCTCAATAATTGACAGATCCAATTTGAGCATTTCAATGTAGGACCAAGCAAAGATATCGTGGAACTCTTGGAAAAGCGCTTTGTAGGAAGCGACTTCTTAAGAGGAGCAGGATGCCCCCAGCATAATTAATTCAACCATCTTGAGTTTGTTTGAGATGTTGATTTTACTGGTTGGTGAAATATTGGCCATGTTCCCTTCTTTGAAAGAATTGGGTGCCGAAATGGGATCTTTGAACCAGTCAACTTTTCCATGAATGAAATCCTTGGTCTCAACTGAAAACTGATCAAATAATGACACATGTCCTTCAGGGAGGAAGAATGAGAGATGGTGCATGTTGTCCCAAGGGTATTTAGGAGTGGTTAAGGCTTTAAGCATCTCCTCGTCATTATAGAAGCAATGATGGGATAGATATGAGGGATTGTTGATGATTTCAAGGATAATCAGGCATGTGGAACTGGACACCATGTAGATGGACATGGTGTCTGAGGAAGGGGGTGGGTCATGGATTTATTCAATCAGAGTAATCTTGGATTCAAGGGCATGCTTTTGAAGGTTATCTAGGGATGTTTGAAACTTGGGTAAGTCTTGGTAGTGGTGAGAATAATTTCCATACAATCCACAAAGGACACATGCATGGTTCATCATCAAAGACTTGTTTTTCATTATTGCCCTCTCATGAGAACAACCTCGGGGATATTTTCTGTGGTATCCATGGCATCTATGTGTGCACAAAGTATGGAAATATCAGGTTAGTTCTGACTTGCATGTCCTTGTACATTGCACATGACACATGTTGGAGTCTTTCATGGTTCAGTTGTTGCTTTCAAATTTTTTCCCCTGGCCCTTTTTGGGTAGCACAGGGGAGGTGTAGGTGTGGTTGGTGGTTTTTGTGTGAAAGGTGGATGGCATGATTCGATCACAATAGGTTGAATAGGATTCAACACAACCTAGGGAATCGGAGGTTGAGTCGGTGGGTTGAGGTACCACACGGGAATCCCCTATGTAACGTTGGGTAAGTTTAAGGTATCCATTACTAGATTACTTACGATGCCAGATAGGGGGAAAAGGAAGAGAATTTTATGGATTGGGAAAGAGCCCTAGTTGTTCCATGGTGATTGCATTTGGGGATGTGGTTGCAATTGTGGTTGGGGTTGCGGCTGTGGATTATGTTGTGGTTGCAGTTGTGGATTGGGTGTAATGGTGCTAGATGATAGCATGCACAAATGTGCAATATCATTTGGTGTTAGTGGAGGTGACAAAAAGGGGAAGGAATCCATCATGGAGGTTTCAGCAAAAAATCTAGGGCCTACATTCAACAATGGGGGGTGGTTGTGCTATCGATGATAGTGTCGACAATGGGGATAATGTTTGATGGTTTCATTGGCCCCTATAGATCATGATAATTTAGCTGGTCCACTATCATGATCTTCCCATTATAATGGAACATCATGAAGCAGAAAACAGTGGATGCCATGGCTCTCATGGCATACATATAACTCCTTCCCAAGAAAAGGTTATAGTCCAACTGTGCACTGACAAATTCTATGTTGATCAATATTGTTTTCTCGACTAATGTTATGGGGACATGTGGAAGGATACCCTGGGATAGCCATCATAAGCCCGCAGAGTAGTGGTTGATGGTTGCAGGATAGGAGACCCAAGTTTTTGATAGGCCAAGGTTGACATAACACAAGTTCATTCCCCCTTGTTGACAATGCACCTGTGTATGACCAAATTCTAAATGGACACCAAAATTTGGAAGGAAATGGTTGACGGTATCCGGGTTTCTCTATTATCTATATTGAAAGTGATCAATTTGCAGTCAGAGGGTTCTACAACACTGAGGGCATCTAGTAAATATTTTTGTTGTGTTGGGCATGTTTTAAGTACCTCGAGAGAGGACATGGCCACAGATGTTTGGGACAAGTCATCAACGATGTTGTAGCTCACTGTAGCTCTAGCCATGGCATTGTTGGAAACCCGTCGCATGGGGAAGGGGAGAAAAGGGGGTAAGTGAATAGGTATGTTGGTTGTGTTGGACGTGGATTTCAATGGGTCAGCAGGTTCAATATTGGATCCATAATGATTTATCCTAGTCTGTAAATTGACCTTTTCAGTTGTCAAGGATAGCAGGTGGTGAACACCTATCTCTGTTGGTGGAGGTGTGGTAGGGGCTGTGGAAATGGGTTGGGTAGCAAGTGTGGCTGCTACCAGTACTTGGAGTGGTAATGGGTTTCAAAGCACCATGGGTGGAGGGTGTTAACCCAAAAAATCCCTCACTAATATCTACATGACCTACAACACCCAAGGAAATCCATGCATGACCTCATTTGACCCCATTTGACCCCCACACCCTCAAGAAGGCTTGAAAAATATGAAAAAGGGCTTAAAAACCCCTAAAAAGAGCCAAAATAGATTTCATAGGGGCTAAAGCCTCCAAAAAGGGGCTAAAACCCCCAAAATAGCTAAAGATTGAGTGAAAGGGGCTAAAAGCCCCAACCAGGGGATTAAAACCCTAAAGGTCTTAAGAAAAAGTATAAATAGAGGGGTGGGGGTCAATCTCAAATCACTCCTTCACTCCATATCATTATGCTTCCCGTGTGAGTGCCTTGATACCATTTTCTTCTCAAGCCATTCACCCTCCCTCTCATATATTCCTCCATTGAGCCATAGCTCCCCAATCCTAAGAGAGGTGCTCTCCCAAGCTAAGGCATGGTGTCCCATTCCAACTAGAAGGTATACTTGTTTTTTTAATGTCTTCACTTTGGTATATTGTAGTTTTTATAATAGTATTTGTTTTTAGGTTCATTGCTTAACATGTTTTTGCAGGTATTTTGGTTTATGTTCCAATAGTTTGCTGCAGGTTCTAGAGCCTAACCTTGTTTACATTTTTCTCTTTCGTTTCCTTTCTGTTTTTATTTTCATTCTCATAGGAACCATACCCTTCCGTTCTATAGATGGAAGGGAGCCATTCCTGCTCTGTAGCTAGGGTGAAATCCCTACCACAGATTTGGCAACCATACCAAGTCGATTCCACAGGATCCATGAGTTTATTTTTCAAAGTCTTAGTTTTATTTCTGTTATGTTAACCTAGTTTAGTTTTCTGCTAAATCTAGTTTAGATCTTTATTTTTTTTCATTTGTAGCTACTGCTAAGCCTCCTCAAGGCTAAACCAAGCCCATTTGGCCATAGTACAGGATATTATCGACTGGATTTGGATTAGGTTCAGGAAATATACACCTTTCGTAGCAGGTTGCTCTTATTGGGGTGAAAGGTGTGACCAGGTTTCTCATTTAGGCCCGAAAGGTGCGATCAGGTTGCTCATTTTGACCCAAAAGGTGTGACCCCATCCCAGAAGCCAAATCGATTCTATCTGCAGTTTCTGAGCGAACCCTTGTCTGTTTTGGGGGAAATTGGGTGACCCCCTCGCCACATTTTCCCCAAAAAGAGCGATCTGCCTCTTAGATTCTGATTTTAAAAAAAAATTAGGGACTGTCAGTGTGGCTCAGCCACCTCTGTCCATTAAATTTTTCTATATTTATTTTCAGTATCTGTTCATTTTATTAAAACATGTGTAAATCAATGGTAAATTGTTACAAATGTTAAATTTAAGTATTAAGCTAGGTTAATTTTAGTAAATGTTTGTAATTAAACTAAGAGGTGACTTGAAAAGTCACCTCTCTTTCCCACTTAAGGTTAAAATACCTGGGGAAATTATTATTGTAAACCATCTTCTTCATATTTATTACTTATACATTTTAAATTATGTTTCTTTTCTCCTCCATCAACATTTCTTTTATTCCATTGGTATCAAAGCCTCTTGGCTCTCGACACCATTCCACTACCATCTCACCTCTGCTGCACACCTCCTCTTTACCATCCATGCGCTCATGTTGTACTCCATCTCCACCTCCATCCTACTCCACCATTCCACCTCTCCCCAGCACCCCTCCTCCCGCCTACTCTCCAATACCAATTTAATATTAAATAAATTATTAATATTAATATATTATTATTAATATTTTTTTTCCTCAGAATATTATTGATAAACAAACTATATAATAATAATAATTATTATTATAATTATTAAAAAAAATCGTGGTGGGCTGGCATCATATCGCAAAAAAAAAAAATCCACATTTAGCGCTGATAAAATTCCAATCACAAGATCTATGGACGCGTAGTTCGACCAAATCAATGAGAAGATTAACAAGAACTACGAGGAACTCCAGGAAAATATCAAACAAACGAGTGACAATTTGACGTTGACTTGGACACAAATCATGTCATGAATGGAGAATACCTTCCTCACTCTACAAGAATACTGAAAGAAAAATCAAGTAGTTTTAACGGCCATCTTGGACAAATTACAAATATCTAATGACCCACATCCAAACTGTCCAAGAACACCGGAGCAGCTAGATCCTCTATTCAACATGTCATCCTCAAAATCATGTACACAAGGATGCCAAATGTGGGTGAAAGTCGAGTTACCCAAATACGACGGGGACAAACAACAATGCATAGCATGGATTAAGAAAGCTAAGGAATACCTAGACATCCACAATGTCCATTACGAAGGCAAGAAAATTAAATATGCCTCCATGAATCTAGAAGGAAACGGTTACAATTGGTACTTATGGTGGAAGAACACTACAAGAATATGTTCTCGCAACTAGGCTAGTTTCAGGAATGACCTCATCAAAATATTCTAGGGCATTGAAAAAAAATATTTTTTTTCCAAACTCACAAGGTTGCAAAAAAAAAACAATGTCGATGAGTACACCTATGAGTGGGAAGCGTTTTCAACTCGAGTCCTAGAGTTAACAGATGACCAATGATTACAGACCTACATACATGGTCTTAAACAACACATCTGTGATGAACTAGAGTTACATAACATCCCTACCTTGGAGGAAGCACAATGCAAAGCCAGGATTATTGAAAAAAAATTCAAGAAATCTGCTCATACACTATTAGACAAAGATGACTCCAAAAGGAAGCCTTTCCAATCAACATACATAGGAAATCCAAGATATACACCACAACAACTCAGGGAAGGAACGAAGCCCAGTTTAGAGGCCCAGAGAATAAAGGAAGGGAAATGTAAGTTCTGTAGAGACAAATGGGATCCTAAGCATCAGTGCTTACAAAAGAAATTGTATGCATGTGAAGTAGAAGAAGCAGAATTGGAAGTCAAAGAAACAACTGAGAACAAGTCAGGTAGTCAACTAGACTACCAAACAGAAATTGAGGACAACACCCCAAAAATATCATTAGCTTCTATTACCAGAATCTCCCAACCACAAACATTGAAGATTAAATGACATTTAAAAAATAATAACGTCACAGTTCTCATCGACTCTGGAAGCAACCATAACTTCATTAATGCCAGCCTTGCTAAAATATTTAACTTATTTTTTCGTCCAGTGCCTAACATGAAGGTTATGGTAGCAGATGGCAAGAAGATTGACAATGTGGAAAAATGTCACAAAGTCAAGTTACAAATGCAAGAATATAACTTAGAATCAGATTTTTTTGCGGTACCACTGGGAGGAGTCGATGTAGTATTACGAATACAATGGTTACAAACCTTGGATACATACTCCGTAAATAACCAAGAGCATTTTATTGAATTCCAGTTGTTCAGGAAGACACAAATTGTACAGGTTCCAACCACCTCTGACACAGCTAGTTATATCACATCAGATGGAAAAACTACTTCGAAAAGGTGCACCAGCATACATACTTCAATGCCAAGAAATGGAGCTTCTAACGCATGAAGGAGACATGGAAAAACAAACAGAGATAAAATAGTTGATTAAAAAAAATCACAAGGTGTTTCAAGAATTCCCAATGGAGATTCCACCAAACAGAAAGATTGAACACATAATCGAAATAGAACCAGGGACAAAACTTGCAAGTAGCAAACCATACCGATACCCGCATCACCATAAAATAGAAATAAAGAGGTTAACTCAGGATCTTCTGAAGTGTGGCATCATTTCAAAAAGTAGAAGCCCCTATGCAGCTCCAGTAGTGCTAATACGAAATAAGTATGGGTCGTTCAGGCTATGCATAGATTACATAGGACTGAACAAAATAACTATAAAAAATAAATTTTCGATCCCATTCATCGATGATTTGTTGGATGAACTTCATGGGGATAAGTACTTTTCAAAGTTGGATTTCTGATATGGGTATTACCAAATCGAAGTTAGAGTAGAAGATAGCTAAAACTATTTGTTGCACTCATGAAGGCCATTATGAGTTCAAAGTAATTCCCTTCAGGTTGACTAACGATCTAGCTACGTTTCAAGCTGCAATGAATGAATTGTTCCAACCATTCTTAAGGAAATTTGTACTAGTTTTTTTTATGACATTCTCATATATAGCAGAACATGGAAGGAACATTTGGAACGCTTAAGTCAAGTACTTACCATTTTGGAATAAAACAAATTATACACGAAGAGGTCTAAGTGCACCTTTGGAAAAGAAGAATTGGACTACCTAGGTCACATAATATCAAAGGAAGGTGTCCAGGTTGATCCAACTAAAATCAAGGTAATCATATAATGGCCCAAACCTGATGACATATCAAAAATAAGGGGATTTATAGGCCTAACAGGATACTATTGAAGATTTATAAAGAATTAGGCCCATAAAACTGCCCCTCTCACAAATTTATTGAAGAAAAATTCCTTCCAATGGAATACTGAAACAAAAAAACGTTTTGAAACATTAAAATGCATGATTTCTTCAACTTCGGTATTAGCCACACCATACCTCACAAAACCCTTTGTAGTAGAGTGCGACGCATCAAGGTTCGGATTAGGAGCAGTTTTGATGCAAGAAGGGCACCCAATAGCATTCGAAAGTAGAAATGTCAACAAGAGGGAAAGTTGGAAGTCCACTCATGATAAAGAGATGCTGTCCATTATACATGCGTTAACAAAATGGCGACAATACCTTATAGGTAGCAAAATACTAATAAGAATAGACCATAACAATCTTCAATACCTCCTCCAACAAAAAACATTGTCAACAGAACAACAAAAGTGGATAGAAAAAATCGCTACCTTTGATATGGGGATATTACATAAAAGAAGGAAAGACAATTTAGTCACTGATGCTCTATCTAGAAAGGATGAAGTCCAAACATATGCAATTTCAATCATTATTCCATAATGGTTGGATGAAATACAAAGAGAATACGCTAAAGATCCAAACACGTTCACCTTAATCGAAGACCCAAATAGAGGTTCAAATTTTGAGTGGTGAAATGACATCTTGTGGTACAAAGGAAGGATCTATTTAAACCCAACATCAAGGTTTACATCTAAGGTAATGATAGAATCTCATGATTCACCTACTGCTGGACATGTAGGTTTTTTCAAAACATATTACAATGCCATACAGTCATTTTATTGGAAAGGTATGCATAAGGACATTCAAAAATATGTAACTGAATGCAACACATGTCAAAGGAATAAAAGCAAAAATATCATGACTCCAGGGCTACTCCACCCATTGCATATTCCAAAGCAAAAGTGGGAGGAAATTTCTATGGATTTTATTGAAGGGTTACCCTTATCAGAGAGCAAGGATAAAATTCTTGTGGTGGTAGATCAACTAACAAAATATGTACATTTCATGGGCATAAACACAATTGACCCCACTAAACAAATCGCTGAAGTGTTTTGTAAAAATATTTACAAATTACATGGTTTCCCAAAAATTATAGTTAGCGACAGAGATGCCAAATTCACAAGCAATTTTTGGAAGGAATTATGCAAGTAAACAAGGATCACTCTTAACATGAGCTCATCATATCATCCACAAACCGATGGGAAAACTGAAGTGGTCAACACGTGTCTTGAAACCTACCTCCGTAGTTTCGTCACAGACAAATAGAACAAATGGTTACAATGGATACATCTCATGGAATGGTGGTATAACACTATGTATCACACCTCAACAAAGATGACTCCTTTTCAAGAATTGTATAGTTATGAACCAACCTGACGGAAAGAAATCATTCAAGGAAGCACAAAAGTATCCACCGTAAAAGATCAACTAAAAGACAACCAACAAATTATGCAAACACTCAAGGATAATTTAACTATGGCACAAAATCGTCTGAAACAACAAGCAGACCAGCATAAAACTGAGAGAGAGTTTGAATTAGCAGATTGGGTATTCATAAGACTTCAACCTTACAAACAATTATCACTAAAACAACAAGGAAAGAACAAATTAACACCTAAATTCTATGGTCCATACCAAATTGTATGGAATATTAGCAATGCAACATCCGAGCTAAAGTTACCAGAGACAAGTTGAATTCACAACATATTTCATCTATCAAATCTTAAAAATTTGTTGGGTCAACAACAATCAATTCAAACAACACTCCCCACTCTAGATGAAGAAGGGACACTAATCTTAGAACCAAAATCTACCATCAACGTCAGAGAACAGAGATTACACACTAGAATGATCAATGAATACCTCATTAAGTGGAAGAATTGCCCAAAAGAAAATGCATCATGGGAAACAAGGAAATTCATTCAGAAACACCCATCTTTACCCTACTTTGAGGACAAGGCAATTTAAAAGGAAAAGGCAATGTTACAAATGTTAAATTTAAGTATTAAGCTAGGTTAATTTTAGTAAATGTTTGTAATTAAACTAAGAGGTGACTTGAAAATTCACCTCTCTTCCCCACTTAAGGTATAAATACCTAGGGCAATTATTATTGTAAACCATCTTCTTCATATTTATTACTTATACATTTTACATTTAGTTTCTTTTCTCCTCCATCAACATTTCTGCTATTCCATAAATGAAATGGTTAATGAATTAACGAATCTGATTAAAGATTGAGTAGAAAAGTTACTGTAATTAAAATTAACATCTTTCCTAGCCCTTCCTCCTCTACCTAGTCATCATCCTTTGGGTTATTCTTGGATAAGGAAAAGGGTGAAGCTCATATAATAATAGGCACTTCACCTATCATTTTTGAAAGCCACTAAAAACGAGTGACTTGGAAGGTAGACGGGGTAGTAGGCCTAGGGGGCCTCACTGTGCTCAACGTCCTCCCTGTTGACCGACCTTGCATCAGCAGGGTGACCTATGGATCTATGGGTGGGCTTAGTCCCATTATTTTGAGAGCCCAACACCCTTTCTTGGTTGAATATAAATATAGGTGCAAGGCAGTCACCTAGTCAGGCTATCACATATCATATTCAGATATGGTATATGTTTAAATTTCTAATTATCATTTACTGCTTTCATAAAAAATGTTCTGAACTCTGCGGAATATTTTTAAGCAACCACCAAGTATAACAGAGAAAACAAAGGACATGCACACAAACCATACCATAAAAAACAACCAAACTCAGTTCATGATGTTAAGCAAGCCATTAAAAGAAAAATTAGGGAGAAAATTGAAATCAACCTCAATGAGAATTGTCTCAATAGGGATGATGGTGCCAAGATTAGTGACTCATGGAAACCATTTCTTCACTCCCTACAAATTAAAGTAAATCCATTATAATAAGTCTTCATTGTGCACACTCCACACCTGGTCGTCTACGTTAAAGGCACTTTTCCTTCTTCATGTTTTTGGTTCCCTTAATTAAGTTTGAAATAGCTTTAGTTTAGCCCTCCCTAAGGTTCCTCTTAAAATAAGAAACCCTAATTAAAAACCCTAGATATAATTCTTTAAACCTTCCCCTTTTTAAAGTTAATTTTTTTTTAAAACGCTCTTAAAACCTAAGTTTACAAAAAATTTCAAAGAACAAATTCTTTTTAATAATCAATATACCCAATAAAAACTTTTAAAAACATTATGGAGATTTCAAATTAAATAATTAAAATTTTTTTAAAAATCTTAAACTTATTAAATAAAAAATTTTAGACTACAAATTTAAATTAAGGTTTTATTTGAAACCTTTGCCATCTTAAAAACTTTGTTACCTTTACTATTTCTCTATAAACATATCTACTTAAGAACCAAGATAACTAATTTTAGTTATCTCTAAAACTAAAAAATTTTGAATTTTACTAATAACAATTTAATTAGAATTATTTAAAACATAATAATTATTTTGCTCATTACAAATCTAAAAATTGTTAAAAACATTCCTAAAACCTAAGATTATATAATGAACTAATTTCAGAAAGCAAATTCTTTGATAATTAACATACCCTAATGACTTTTGACAAAACTTTGGATATTTTAAATTAAATAATAAGAATAAAAATTTAAAAATTTATAGTTCAAAACTTAATAATAAAAAATTTTAAGATTAAAACTTAAACTATAGTTTTTAGAAACCTTTGCCTTCAAAATTTTTTTAACCTTTACATTTTCTCCTTTAGCCTATTTAGTTAAAAACCTTAGATAACTAGTTTTAGTTATCTCTTAAATTTGAATTTAATTTTTCAACTTTAACTATTAACATTATAATAAAATTATTAAAAACAAAGATTTAAATATTTGGTTAAAGTCCTTAATTCAATTCCTTATTAATAATATTTAATTTTAGTTTTAATGATTAATAAAATGAAAACTTAAAAAAAAAACCACCTCCGTCTAAAATCTAGAACCAACCTCTCTATTTGGTTTTTCCAAGAAATGAGTATTTATACCTTCTGGGCCACCTTATCTCACCATAAGCTTCAAGTGTCTATTGATGATGATCCCAGAGTAGCATTCAAAATGTCGAGATCTTCAACTCTCCAACGCAGCTCCTTCTTACACTTCAATCTCCTACTGCGTAATGACTACATTTAAACAAGCCATTAAAATTTGTAATTTACACTAAGTTAAACATCTGCAGTCTTTGAGGACATAAGTGCTTGACTGCCTTAACCGTGGGAAGTACTTGAGCTCAGCCAAGAAACTCATTGTAAGGAGTATCATGGGAACCCTAAAGTAGTTGGCCGCTGAGAGGAATTGCCAAGCCAAATGGGCAACGACCCCCACCGATTGACTAGCACTCTCGTGAGGAAAAAGCCAAGTGTTGTCTTTTGGTAGTCTTGATGGCCGAGTGACCACCTGAAGCCAATAGGAATCCAAAACCGGGGTCCAAAAATCATTACCATACTTCACCATTTTTATATACATATCAGACATGATTGATCCCCCACGTTCTTCGTCATGCCTGAGAAGCAATCCACCACAATTTAAGTCCTTGTACCAACACTGTTGAAACCATTCTTGATGACCCTCTGTGCTATCAGAAGGGAATACAACCTTTGATTCAGACTCAGAATCATATCAATTTGAGCCAAACCTGTGTGTTGCACCATCTATCCCATGTCTGGTGCAAACCTGGATCCATTTTCTTTCTTAGTGATTGGCAGTGGACCCATGTCCACACCCCACACCATCACCAACACCTCTGCTGGTAGCCCCAAAATGGTCATGCAAACCATCTTAAGACAGCTACCACCACCCATATTGACCAGTCAAGTTGTCCCACCTCTAACACATGGGGGCAATGTGCCTTCCACCCACACTAGCCCACTTGGCATACATGGGGGAAGTGGCCCTTCCACCTACACTGCCCCTCCTATCACACATGGGGGTAGTTTCCCTTCCACTCACACATTTCCTTTTAGCACACTTGGGGGCAGTGGCCCATCCACAACGGTGCCACAAGAACCCCCAGTTATGCAGGTGCATCATGTCCTTGCAAACCCCACCACCATTGCTTCCCCATCTCATATCAACCTTGGGTCAAACCTTCCTTTCATGAAACATATCAACCTACCTAACTTGGCTTGGTTAACAAATGACCCTATCCACCATCAAATGTTTTGGCCTCCCATGCCAACCAAACTTCCCTCAGACATTCCCAAGTTTGAAGGGAAGGCATGGGAGTGCCCCCAAAACCACATCGTGACATTTCACCTATGGTGCTCATCAAATAGCATTGTAGATGATTTGATTAGGCTAAGACTATTCCAACGCACTCTCACAGGTGCTGGAGCCAAGTGGTACATTGAGCTACCACAAGCCAAGTACCTGTATTTTAACTCCTTGGATTTCATGCTCCTGCAATATTTCCAACTCCCCATTAGATATGATGAAGGGGTGGAGATATTGCTATATTTACACCATAATACTATGACCCACATAACCAACCACATCCATGAGTGGCAGCGACGCCGTAGTTTGTGAAAGATTCAACTTGATGACAGGATCTTCCTAGATTGGTTTCTAAAAAATTTACTACTGCCTATAGCAAAGTATGTCGCATCCAAACGTCCCCAATCCAAAGAGGAGGCCATCTTGAAAGCCTAGAAGTTTGATATAATCTATGCATAGTCTGGATACCTTTACACTTTCAGTCGAGACGCTCCCCGTGTGGGAACCTCCTACCAAGATGCACTAGGGGCATCCCATGCCATAGATGGCATCATAGGTTCTGTCTCCCACCAAACACAACACCATCTGACAGCACCTGCAATACCACCACAACCAAGGAACACCCCTAGTTTTTCCTACCATAACCAAACTTTGGACTATGCAAGAGTGATGTCCTAGTCTAGAGCCACAACTTCTTATGCACAACCTGCGCCATCGTAGCAGGCCCAGGCATTAGCTTGGCTGACACAATAATATGCTGGAAAAAATCCCACATTTGTGGCACCAGAACCCACACAAGTCTACTATGCACCACTGGTACAAGTTGTTCAAGCCCCCACCCCTGATCCACCCGCTTCATTGGGATAGGTGTTTGCACGCCAAAACTGTCCCAACTAGCCAGCCCCCAATAACCAACAAGGGAAAGCCAGGAATAACCGACCTCAGAACCAAGGCAACAATCAACCCCAAGGATGCAATCAATAAGCAAATCCTCCCAACAATGCCATGACGAACCGGCCAGCCCAAAATCCTCAACGACCAAATGCACTAAGATGCAATGCTTCATTGTGTACAAACCAACCGTGCACACTATACGAGGTCTACAAGCACTACACATATGAGTGTCCTTTCATGGTTCTTGCTAAATAGGCCATTAGAAATGAGGTCCAACATGCCACCAATACAATAGACCAAGTCCAACCCAACCCAGAACCACCAAGACTCCCTCCTATGGTGCTCCGAAACCCATTACCAGTCCAAGGATTGGTGGAAATTGCACCGCCTCCGCAACCCAATCCTAATGCCCCAGGGGCACCTTCGATGGTAGAAGTAGGTGTTCACCACCTACTAGCCATGAGAACTAAAGAGGTCAATTTACAGACCAGACGGAATCAATACAGAACCAACACCGAACCCGCTGAGACATCAGCAGCATCTATGTCTAAAATAGCCAATGCTCCTCTTCAGTTACCCCCTTTCATGTTCCCCCTCATACGTCGAGTTGCTTATAACACCTCAAATAGAGTTGTTGTCAGCTACAACATCGTGGATGATTCGGCCCAAGAACCTACCACCATGTTCACTCTTGAGGTACTCAAAACTTTCCCAATGTAGTGAAAAGCCTTACTAGCCGCCCATGGTGCTATGGACCCCTCTAACTCTAAGTTATCACATTCCACATGGATAATGGAGAACCACGGATTCCATCAACCATTGCCTTCCAAATCCCTATGTCTATCCATAATTTGGTCATGCACCAGTGCATAGTGGATGAGGGGGAATCCACATGTATTATGTATACCCTAGTCTGGAAGAAGCTTGGATCCCCAATTTTGCAACCATCTTCTACAACTTTGTGGGCTTATGATGGCCATCCCACTAAAGCCCAAGGAATCCTCCCCTACATCCCCATCACATTAGCCAAGAAAATAATACTGATTAAGATAGAGGTTTTCAATGCTCAGTTGGACTATAACCTTCTCCTTGGAAGAAGTTATATGTACACCATGAGAGTCATAGCATCAACTATTTTCCATCTCAGGATGTTCCCCCACGAAGGGAAAATCGTGACAGTTGACCAACTGACTTATCATGATCCGCAAGGGATAACGGCACCCGCCAACATTATCCCAATGATTAACATCATTGGTATGCAAGGGATAACCACACCTGCTAATGTTATCCCTGCGGTGAACACCATGGTTGACAACATACTAGCCTCCCCATTGTTGAATGTGGTCCCTGGGTTGTTTTTCGATACCACCATGATGGCTTCTTTCCCCTTAGTGTCACCACCATTGACACCAAATGAGACTATGGATTTATGCATGCTCTCATCCAACACTGCTACACCCAAACATCAACTGCAACTGCAGCCCCAGCCGCAACCACAACACCATCCGCAGCCACAACATCATCAGCAGTTGCAACATCATTAGCAGCCACAACATCACTAGTAGCCACAACATCATCTATAGCCACAAAATTATGCATAGCTGCCACCACAACCTCACCCCCACATGTAACCATCAGGGAGTTATCTAGGATCCTCCCCAATCCACACAATTCCCTTCCTCTTTCCCCCTCCTCGTTTCATGAGCAAGGCAGTAATGGCTACCTTAAACTTACCCAATTTTACATTTGGAATTCCCGTGTGGTACCTGGATCCACTGGCTCAATCACCAATGCCCCAAGTAGTCTTAACCCCCATGCAACCCATTGTGTTCAAATATCATCTTCCACCCAACCCAAAAAAACCAACCGCCACACCCGCACCCGCACTGCCCCACCCAAAAAGGGCCAGGGGAAAAAACACGAAAGATACTGCTGAACCTCGACAGATCCCACCTTGTACCATCTATGAAGAATAGGGACATCTAACTCAAAGCTTCCCTGAAATTCCCATAATCTACGTGCATTTGGATTCCATGGATACAACAAAAAATATCCCCATGGTTGAACTCCCAAGTGGGCCAATAGTGAGAAATAAGTCATTGAGAACAAACCATGCTTGTGCCCTTTGCAGATTGTATGGACACTATTCTCACCATTTCCAAGACTTGTTTGAGTTCTGAATGTATGTAGCCAGCCTTCGAAAACATTCCCTTGAATCTGAGATCACTTTGACCAAAGAATTCCATATCCCACCTCCTTTTTTAGACACCATGTCCATTTACATGATGTCTATTTCTATAGATCCTCTTGTCTCCACCATCACCAACTATCCATTAGACATGTCTCTTCATTGCTTCCACAACGATGAGGAGATACTTGAAGCCTTAACTGCTCCAAAATACCCATGGGATGGCATGCACCATCCATAGCCACAACACCAATCACAGTTGTAGCTCCATCTGCAGCTACAACCCTAGCCACAGTCGCAACCTCGGTTGGAAACTCAAACTTCGTTACTAGGAAAATAGTGGGGTTCATTCCCGCTCAACATGATCCTTTTACTTTTCCTTTTCCCACCATCTAGGATCATGAGTAAGTCTATCTTGGAAACCTGCAATTCACAGGATTTCACATTGGGAGTTTCTCTGTGGTACCTTGAACAACCTACCTTACCTCTGAGGCCCCAGGATGTGTTGACTCCTTTCTAGCTAATTGATACGATGTTTCACTTACCTCCAGGTCCATCAAAGGCTCCTCTGGGCTATAGGCCTTCCCCCCTTCCTCTAATAGAGACTGGGGGAAAGGCCACCAAAACCACAACCAATACCATTGACATGATCTCTAGCACCAATTATTCTTCTGTCTCGTCGGCTGTGGAAGATCCACCTGATCATTCCCAGCACCACTTAAGCGATGATGGAGAGATATGGAAGACCGCCTCTAGTTTTACCCCGTTCCATTTAAACCATAGTGTGGAATCGATTCTTCCCATAAAAGACCTGATTTCATCACCCTGCCTTGCCAATGAGCTTTGTCTCAGTAAAGAGGCACATCTTTTCACTGACTCACATGGTCGCCTCTTGAAGAATCTGTGTAACGGGCTCTACCTCAAGAGATTTTATGCTTAACATCACCAATGAGCCGCTTCATTTTCCTTTTTTGTTTTTCGACATTTTGTTTTTTACCACAAGTCAGGGGTAGCACCATTAGCTGCTAGTCCAAAGTCACTCGGATTCTATTTGAGACACCTCTCACACCTTCGGGCTCAAATTTATGCCCTCTATATCCTTATGAGACCATCATCTCATGTTTAATAAGTAATTTTCAGGACCACTTCCCGGAAGTTACCTCAATTTATGAGCCACATCATCGTGGTGATGCAAGTGTCTTTGGACTTGTACTTGCATCACACTTTCCTATTGCCACTCATATGGGTTCTCGGTCCACTACCCGTAAGGCGCATCATTTTATTTTAGCATATGGCTGTCTAATCTCTCCATTGCACCTTATGCGGGTCCCCAGGCCACTGCCCGGAGGACGGATCATTTCGTTTTGCATGCATTTGGCATATAACTACCTCTGGAATTTCACTCACACCACATATATTGAATTCCATCCACCACAACTTACACACATCTCTCTTGACATTTGTCCGAGAGCCACCTCGGTTTGTGTGCCTATGCCACACCGACTAATGTGCCTCTGCCACAATCTATCCCATGCATGTATTTGTATGTCTAAGAGCCACCTACTCCATCCATACTACATGGATGACCTTTGGACCACTATCCACTGTTCCAACATGGGGCACCACCTGTGCCACCACAATCGGTTGACCATATCAAAGTTTCTTTTAAGCTCTTTTTTGACTCCTAAAAGAATGAAAATATGGTCAAGCGCAGCTGCTTCCTTTCCCACTCGGCGTTAAAGTATAGGAAAGGGAATTTACATTGTCTCATTTATCTCCTTTTGCGGACTATGTAGACCAACAAATGAAAAGGACCACCTTGGTACATTCAAGCCAAGACCATTCCCCTCTACATCCTTTTATGCTTTTTTCGGCAGAGGGGATGAACCTTATGAAAAATCTCACCATGGAATGTCGTTAAAGCTCTTTTCTAGCCTTCTCATTAAGAAAATATTGCCAAGCAAACTTGGTTTCATTTATTCTCATAAACTTATCTGAATGACCGTCCATTCAGTATAGGTTTAACATTTTCTGACCTGATTGGACTACCAATGATAGAGAAGTCTCTCATCCCCTAAAGGATGGGTGAGCTCTCCTATGTATACTTTTATCCTTTCTTGGGAACTTGAGTCTACCAATGAAAAAGATCCCCCACTGGAGCCTTATTCATGCTTTCAGTCTCTCTATAATTGAAAGCACCATCGATCATTTACTTTCTTGGGCTCACCAAAAATCCACGAGATCATACCATAACTGTGTATTTAGACACCACCCCATAGATAATAGTTTGGAAACATTCCCACTTTGGGTCACCTTTGTTCAGAGTATTCTGAAATGTGTCTTCCTTAGATCCCATTAATATCAAAAGTGTCTACCTCCTCCAAGTATTTCCCATCTATAGTGACATTCCAGGTATTACATGATCCCTTTCCCTTGAGTCAGTTTCATTTGATTCCTGGTCCGCCCTACCGTCATGCTATAAACAAAGTAAGTTTGAGTCCAATACACTCCCACTACCCCTATTGAACTCCTTCCCTCCCCCCCCATTCATTGGGTCAGTCTTCAGAGTGTCTCACACCTTTCAGTTATCTTACTCATGCTTCTGGTCAAGGAAACATCATTGCCTTGACCAGGGGAAAGTCTCCCTCTGTTGACAACAACACATGTATTCTAGAGGATAGATCTAGAGGTCCTTATATCCTACTTTCATTAACCTCATTAATAAGTTCCTTGGACCACTTGAGAGGAATCCCTAGTGCATCTCCGGATGGTTCGTTCTCACGTGCTCAAATTCAGCTACATCATTGCACCGTTGAGATTTGTATAGGGTATCGGTCCGTATAGTATTTGGTTGAAGACCTTAGATGTCACCTAACTCCAGCACATTGATGAGTCTATTTGAGGGACCCCAACAGGTTCATGTCCCTTGTGATTTCCAGGTTGTGTTGGAGACAGTGTTCAGAATCCCCAGCAATGGTTCTATATAGATTTATGATTGATGTAGCATATTCGTACCATAGAGACTCTAACTCTCCGTCAGTGAGTCCCTACAACTATGGACCATTCCAGATCCAGTAGACCATCAGTCATGAAGATATAGAATTCCATTAGAATGCCATGGGTCCAATGTAGTAGCTCTTTAGATCAGTATTGTATTCAACCTCTCATTGAGGCAACCATTATTGTAATAACAGTTGTAAATGATCGACTCTTGTATTATGGAGCTTAGATCACATTATTCTTTTGACATCGTTACGAGCATTGGGATGTCCACCTCATCCATATACATGTCACACATTATTTGTATCTCACCCATTAATGGGAACCATATTAATACAAAAACCAAAATCCACCATGCCCCAGCCAAGGAAGCACCACCTCTCCCTAAGAAAATCCTATGATGTCCGTCGACCATACGATGAGATCCTGCCCTTACACATTAGGGGGAAATATGTTAACCCAAAAAATACCTCACTAAGCTCTACATGACCTACACCACCCAAGGACATCCATGCATGACCCGCATTTGACCCCATTTTACCCCCACACCCTCAAGAAGGCTTAAAAATATGAAAAAGGGCTTAAAAACCCCTAAAAAGAGTCAAAATAGATCTCATAGTGGCTAAAGCCTCCAAAAAGGGGCTAAAACCCCTCAAAGGAGATTAAAACCCCCAAAAGAGCTAAATATTGAGTGAAAGGGGCTTAAATCCCAAAAAGAGGGGTTGAAGCCCCAACAAGGGGCTTAAAACCCTAAAAGTCTTGAGAAAAAATATAAATAGAGGGCTAGGGATCACTCTAAAATCACTCCTTCATTCCCTATCATTATGTTTCCCATGTGAGTGCCTTGAGACCATTTTCTTCTCAAGCCAATAACTCTCCCTCTCATCCATTCCTCCATTGATCCATAGCTCCCCATTCCTAAGAGAGGTGCTCTCCCAGGCTAGGGCATGGTGGCCCATTCCAACCAAAAGGTATACTTGTTTTGTTTTATGTCTTTGCTTTGGTATATTGTAGTTTTTCTAACAGTATTTGTTTGTAGGTTCATTTCTTAACATGTTTTTGCAGGTATTTTGGTTTATGTTCTAATATTTTACTGTAGATTTTGGAGCCTAACCTTGTTTGCAGGGTTTTATTTCATTTCCTTTCTATTTTTATTTGCATTCTCATAGGAATCCTACCCTTCCGTCCTATAGACGAAAGGCAGTCGCTCCTACTCTGTAGCTAGGGACACATAGCCTATCATGCCATCTACAGCATGGGATGCCCTTGGCGTGTCACAGTAGGAGGTGGTCACACAGGGAGTGTCAAGAATAATGTTATAAAGGTATCCATACTAAGCGTAAATCAGGTCAAACTGTTGGGCCTTCCATATGTCCTCCTCTTCGGATTGGGGATGCTCAAATGCAACCTCCTTTGCTATAGGTGGTAGCAAAATTTTTAGGAACCAAACCAGGAAGATCCTATCATCAAGATGAATCTTGCACAATCTATGGCATCACTGCCACTCATAGATGTTGTCAGTTATGTGGGTCATAGTATTTTGGTGACAAGATAGCAATATTTCCACCCCTTTGTCATATCTGATGGGGAGTTGGAAATACTACAGGAACATAAAAACCAAGGAGTTAAAATCTAGGTATTTAGATTTGGGTAGCTCAATGTACCATTTGGCTACGACACCCGTGAGGGTGCGTTGGAATAGCCTTAGTCTGATCGAGTCATAAACGATGTTATTTGATGAGCACCATAGGTGAAATGCCATTATGTGGTTTTGAGGGCATTCCCTTGCCTTCCCCACAAAATTTGGAATGTCTAATGGGAGTTTGGTTGGCATCGGAGGCCAATGGGATTGATGGAAGATTGGGTCGTTGGTTAACCTAGCCAAGTCAAGAAATTTTAGGCAATCCATGAAAGGAAGGTTAGACCCAATGTTAGTGAAGGAGGGACCGACAATGGCACTAGGGTTTACAGGAAAGTGATGGCCCTAGTGACTAGGGGCACCTGTGGTTGACTTCCCACGATGGGGATAGCCTACATAGTCATGGAAAGGCCATTTCCCCTGGGTATGACTGGTGGGATGAAGGAAATGGTCAATATAGGTGTACGCCTACTACTATTGGGTAGCTTAATTATAACGGTCTGTGCAGATGTGCTAGGACCACCGACATGGATGTTGGCGAGGATTTGAGGGATGGACATGGGTCTAGAACCAATTAACCCTCTAGAGAAGGGATCTAGGTTTGCACCACCCATGGGGCTAGATGGTGCAGTGTGAAAATTTGGCTTATATTGGTATGAATATGAGTTAGAGTGAGAGGTTATGTGGCCTTTTGACTATGTAGAAGGTCACCGAGAATGGTCTCGATGGTGTTGGTTCAATGGGCCAAATGGAGGGGAATCCCTGCTAAGACGAGACGAGGAACATGATGGATCAATGGCTTCTTTTGGTAAATCAAACTATTTAACTAGTAAATAAGATATGGACCCCCGTTAAATGGATTCCTAGTGGCTTGCAAGTGGTCGCTCGGGCACCAAGATTGGAAAAAGATAGCGCTTGGATTTTTCCTCACAGGATTTACTAGTCAATTAGTAGGGGTTGTTACCCATTTCACTTGGAAATTCCTCTCATTGGCCAGCTACTTTAGGGCTCCCATGGTACTCCTTACAATGAGTTTTAGGGCATATCCCAAGCACTTCCCATGGTTAATGCATTAAAGGACTTATGTCCTCAAACTACAAAACTTTGAATTAATATAAATTGATTGATTTTAAGAGGTTCACTCGGGGTCATGAACCAAGTTTGGTTGGATTAAGTGGTGTGGTTAATTTTAACCCAAAAAATCCCTCACTTAACTCTACATGTCCTACACCACCAAAGGGCACCCATGATCGACCCTCGTAACACCTCATTAGACCCCCATGCCCTCAAAAAGGATTAAGAATGAAGAAAAGGGTTTAAAAACCCCAAAAAGGAGCCTAAACAAATCTCCTAAGGGATAAAGCCTCCAAAAAGGGGCTAAAACCCCTCAAAGGAGACTAAAACCCTAAAATGAGCTAAAGTTAGGGTAGAAGGGGCTAAAATCCCAAAAAAGGGGCTAAAGCCCAGACCAAGGGCTTAAAACCCTAAAACCCCAAAAGAAATCTATAAAAGGAGGGTGGGGGTAACTCTAAAAAAACTTCTCCCTTGCATACTTTTATGCTGCTCGTGGATGCCTTGAGACCCTTTGTCTCTCAAGCCACCCACACTCCCTCTCCTCCATCTCCATTAAGCCATAGCTCCCCCATCCAAGAGAGGTGCTTCTTCAAGCCAAGGCATGGTGGCCCAATTCCATCAAAGAGAAGGTATACCAATGTTGTTTCTTGCATTTGCTTTAGTATTTTGTAGTTTTTTCTAAACCATTTTTTCTGCAGGTTTGTTTATAACACATTTTTGCAAGTATTTTGTTTCTAATATTTGTTTGCAGGTAGCTAAGGAAAATCCCTAACCATGTTTGCAGAGGGGCTCACGGCCTGTTGCAGCTGCAACTGTTTTCCCAAATTTTTTGAAAATTTGGACCCTCCTTCTAATTCTTATCTTGCCTAGAATCATTTGGGTCCATGAATTTTGTTTTTGTTTTCCCTCTACTACAAGTTTGGACTGTTTTGAAGTTGACTCTCTTCATGCTTTTCGGAAAATTGCTTATGTCTAAAACTACTTTGGGTTGTGGAATTTATAGTTTGGTTTTTTCCCTTCGATCTACGATTTCTTTCTTTCTATTCTTCTCGGAAGCCTATATCTTATTGTAGCCGTTGTTTTGGAAGTAAGACAAGATTTTTGGGCTATTGTGCGACCCTAGGTTTTTTGAACACTTTCATGATGTTTCTGTGCTGTATCGAAAAGTTTATGGTTTTGATCGAAGTCTGTAGTCTATTTGTTTTCCACCATTGTCGCTCTTGAACTAAATAAATGTTCACCATAGAAATGCTCTACTTGCCGATGCTAGGTTATGATTTTTGCCGATATGTTTAGTTGCCGTGGAACCCCTAGTATTTTTATTTCTACCATTTTGTTCGCCGATAGGGAACTGTACTGCCCAATGCCTTGGCATTTAAATATTCCAACTCCGATAGTCTTAACGGTCCTACAGAACTCATTGTCCATCTGAAACCCGCCATTGTGGCTGTAAGTAAGATTGTCCGACCGATGTTTTATGGGTTCAAGCCACCAATAAGGTTTTCCCACCGTCTTGTGAGTTTCTAACCCATGTGTGGGCAGCAATGGTTTTTGATTCCTGTTGAGGCTGTCACAACAAGAACGCAGTACATGGCCTCATCTTGATGATCAATTTTATTGTTAGTATGGTTTAAGTATTGAAAAGAGGCATTCCAAATTAATGATGAATTTTTTGTTTTGATTACAGATGGACTGAGAAGGTTATTTAGATTACTGTTGCAAGAACACATAGCTAAAGGATAACGCCGAGGAAATTTGGCTAAAAAGCGATAGGCAAATACATTTTGAGATCAATAAAAGACAAAGTGGAACCAATAGCAATAGAGACCTGATTTCGGAAACGTTTCAGCAGTTACTAAGCTGGTCCCGCTATATGAAGTACTCGTAAGACTAAAATCCAAAATGTAACGCATTGCCTAAATCATGAGCACTCGCAAACTGACAAAACTGTGAGATTAAAATGGTGGGGAAGCCAGAAGGTCAAGGGGTGGGGAAACCCAAAGGTTTTGGGGTCTTTGTATAAAGATAGGAAAGTTAGAGGAAAGAGGGGCTTTTTCCCTGGAAAAACTTGTGAGCTATTGTTTGTAAGAGGAACTACTTTGTTTTACAATAAGAAATTGCAAATTTTACCTATTGGAGAAGGTGCTGTGTGGAATGTTCAAATGAGATAAAATGAACAATGTTGAAGGGGAACTATTTTGTTTTCGACTGTGTTTCATTAACTATGAGAATTTTCTAAATTTTTTAACCTATGTTCTTGTTTGAATGTTCTCTGGTATATTCTGTGATAATTTCCACTATGAGTAATGGAGGTTTTAACTGTTGATGAGCTATCTTGTCATGTATATCTTTATTCATGTTTATGTGTTTGGTTCTAAGAATAGCTATCTGTGATTTACCTTAACATGTGAATAGTATTACATTACTCATGAATTAATATTTTTCTCTCTAGAGATAGCTTAGTTGGCATGTATTTTCTATTCGTGTGTGATTTAGATGCGAGAGAGTCTAAGACAAGAGGTAAGAACCTGCGCATCACATTGTCACCACTCCTTATGTCCTTAATCAATCTGAATCTTAGATAGGAACTTGCATATCATACTTAAAGTAAAAAATACAAAAATATACACGGTGGACCGGGCCACAACTGATAAAACATTTATTTTTGTTACTTGACCTACGGTAGCTGGACCGTAAATCAGACAGATTGCCTACACCAAACAATCACGGGCTAGTTGGGAATGTTGACTAGGGAGTGTTGTAATGGATAATTCACCTAATAACCTAGGTCTGGGGGTTACCAACATACTATAACACTTGCAGGTAGTTTGACTTTAAAAGCATCAAATAGGAAATAGGAAAGCAGCAGGAACTTACTTGTAGTATACGAAGGTTGATCGAAGCTAGCTTCTTCCTCTTTGCTTTGCTTCTAAGATCTCTAGGGTAATTCCTCCTTCAACCTGTTAACAAAGACTCTTCCAGGACTATAGGATTCATATATAAAGATGCAGGTTAGGAAAAGCATATATTATAATGAAATGAAAGCATTTACCAATCTACAACACATGAAACACAATATGGAAGAAGTAATCTGTTTTATTAACAATAATAGAGGGAGTTTAGGTTACAACCCAATGTCTGAACAAAAGAATCCTCTGTCACCAAAGGACTCTGAGTTTCTCTGCTCCAAATATTCTGTAGAAAATCCACCAGCATAACTTTGCTCTTCAAGTATTCTTATTCAACCCCCTCCCCAAGGCCTCTATTTATATGGATGAAAGGAGGCAGTTCTCGAAGGTTAGGGAGGTTGCAGTAGTTAATGGGATTAAGGTAAATGAATAAACTAATCTCCCATTAACTCCTATTTTTAAATATTAATTTTGAGGAAAGCATACACGGGTCTGTATTAAGGAAACCCGTGTATGACACACGACTCTGCACAAGGGCAACCCGTGCATACAAGTATGCGCGACCTGCTAAACGTGAGACTCGCGCATGATGCGCGACATGTCAATAGAGGTAGTCGTGTATGCAACTGAAAATCACAAAATGGAAAAGTAATCAGCTGGTCATATAGGTAATGTATTTCCTGATGAGCCAAGGTATAGTGGAAATGGGCAAACCTCTATCCATAAGTGTCCTTTTGTGTGCCGACATGAGGGATATCAGCACTTGGACGGAGAGGTGCCATTCAGCTATATAACAAATGCCCCCTAATGTGTGAAGTCAGAGGGGAACGATGGCCGAAATACATTATAATATATAACTCTAGAGAAACTCAAAAGTCCAGTGGAGCAGAAGGAGTACCTGAAACCAATACATAATAATGTCATATACAAAGCTATATCTGAGGATGCTATGTTCAATTTACTGGAACACTAGCTCCTTTACAATATGAGAGTACATCATATAATACGGGTAAAACCATGTATGTACAAAGGTGGATCAAAGCCACAATACACTAATGATGAGTCTTCAAAGATCTGGAAGCTGGATATAGAAACTGGACATAGTCTTGCGCAACTTAGTTCATAAGTGATGAACTAAGGTCTTCATACATGATCCCAAAGAACCAAGTACAATCCAAGCCATGTGAATAAGGGTAAGCTGAAGTCGAACATGGAGAGGATTCAACAGTTTGTTAACCAATAGATGATAATTGACAACTGAAGCAAAGGAGTTCACCAATGATGAAAGTGAATCCAGAGGTACTACCATCAAACTCTAGGTCTTCGTCATCAGGAAGTGCTGAAACTGAACCATACTAAGATAGGGAAGGAAATAGATCCTCCAACGGATCACAAGAGTGACTAGGAACTGGGCAAAAGAAGGTAGACACAAGTAAGAGGATAACAGATATAACAGTGATTGGATCAGGCTATAAATTAGATAGTGGGAATAATTCTTGAACAGTGAGCACAACATAGAGATGACCCAAGGCAGCGTATAACAGATAGATAGGACAACTAGACTTATCTGTCATGTAGGAGACATGATCAGATTCCCCAGGATAAAGGACAAGAGGAGGAGTCAGAAAACTCAAAGTGATAGCTGAACATAGATGTACACTGAAACATGGATATCGGAAAGCAAAGAGTGCTATGTTCAAGGATGACATGCTGCCATTACTGAAAATAGGTGAAAACTTCTTCCTTTCCTTCCCTGTTAAGTTTTAACGAGTCCAGGAAAGACAACTCGGTTCCCTCTTCATTTTTTAACAAGTTTGAAGAGATGAGAAAATAATGCTTGATACACTGATCCGTGAATTTATTGAGTCCGAACTAGTACATGCTCATGTGGTATTTTCACATTTAGAGAGTCTGAAAATGCCAAAGAAGACTCCAGGGGGGTCCTTTTTTGTCCAATTTAGTCTCTTAAGGCCGAAAAAGTATAAAACAAACCTCAAAAGAACTCTCTTAACTTTCGAAGAAGAAAAGGTGAACCTTTTTCGTACTTAGTCAGGAAGGTCCGAAAAAGGTTAAAATACCACCTACCCAACGCTCCTTCAATAACAACATAAAATATCTTGAGTTTTACAAGTGTGAAGGAAAGCAAGATCACTCGAAAAGATCCATTTGGTTACGAGAAATGGGGCTTACAACAATAAACTCGTTGCTTTGTTCTTGATGTTTAACGAGCATGAAAAAGACGCAAAGTACACTCGGAATATTTTTCATATTTGGGTCCAGAGCACGAAAAAGAGAAAACTAAGCTCAAACCGGGTGTTCCTTTTTCGTAAATTTAGTCCCTCAGGTCCGGAAAAGTGATAAACCTATACCTGATAATACTCTTCTCAATTCCGAAGAAAAGAGAGTGATCCTTTCTCATACTATTATGCATGGGCCGATAAAGAGATAACCTACCACCATGCGAATGCTCGTTCATATATTCTTAACGAGCTTGAATGGACGAGATAACTTGGCAGTCAAGTCTATTTTTAAGGAGTCAGACCTGGGCCTAAAGAAACTCCATAAGGTGGGGAGTCCTATAAAAGGGATAGCTTGTAAAGAGAGATTCATGCGAAGCTCTATTTGGCGTGAAAAATAGCTATGAGGAAACCCCTGGGCCTGAAACAGTGACAGAAATGAGTATCAAAGGCTGACAATGGCATATAAGGATGATACTCATGAAATAGGGATCCTAGCCACGGAAGAACAATGGTAGAGACAAGGGACTAATGGTTTAGAATACCATAGTCCGTGGCAAAATTTTGTATACTAAGGTTAATGTGGATGATAAGTTGCCAACATGTGTTGGAAAGAGCAAAAACCACCCTATAGAAGCATCAACACTTTGAAATAATAGGTAAACCTGTTCCAAGGCACAAAAGGGATGGTATTAGTCAATTAGTGTTTCAAACTATAGAAAAAGACCCACTTTACAAAATTTTATTTCTATTAATAGTTTGAAAATTGAAACATTTCATACCATTTCACTTTTTGAGCCAAAAAGGACAAAATTACCCTCTATCTTTGATCGCTCGGTGTGGACAATTGGACCAGTGGAATTCAAATCCGTTAGTTGCAGGTAAATCTACACCCAGTGCTCTTTAATTTCATCCAAACAAAATTTTCATTTGAAGGTTAATTCGATTTAATTCATCAATATAAAAAATGGCAGAAGGCATACGCGGGTTACCACTCATAAGAGTCGCGCATACGTGGTTGATGCGCGGGTTGCTGCGTATGGAAGTCGCGTATGATGCGCGACCTGTCCCAATGGACAGTCGCGCATACTGCGCTATGAACAAAAGCATGAAAAGAATTCAATTTTTTTTAATTTTTTTGATGAATTACTGAATTAAACTATGTGTTTTTTGTCAAAACATCATGGTGCTAGAGTGGAGATAATAGGAACACGAGATGATGGACCAAGCGGCATTCCAAAGCCCGCCTACCATTCAAGCTTTACGAAATAGTGGGTTGTATAAGTTCTTTTGCACATCACCAATGCGAGCCAATGTCCGCATACTAGAGTTCTTGATTAACTACTGGGATCATGACCTTGGGATGTTTAACATCGAGGGTGAGACTTTGGAGTTTACCACTCATGATCTTTATTTTATTACCGGGTTATCACATCGGGGAGCCCCGGTGAACCTGGAGGGCACTGGAAAAAGTGGTGACCCCTTGAGTGTTCAGAATTATGTGGATGTATTCTACAGGCCAGGTACTCAGAAATAGGGCAGCAGCATTCTCATCTCAGATATACAGGACTTCACACTACAGGTACTAGCCAGTACGATCGTCAGACTTGCAGGGTCATCAAGACTACACTTGGCCACCAGGACTCAGATGAGAGTGGCCGTGGATTGCTTTAGAGGTACCCTATATGACTGGTGCTCAGGAATTGCCCCCATCATGAAGAGGCAATTGTCCGATTGTAGGAGAGGAAGACGCAAGAACTTCAGATATGCGAATATCTTGTTTGCGTTCTTCTTCTATAGGGTGCTAGCCATGAGCCCTGCGATACCCTTAGAGATCAGACATCCACGTCAGCCTAGGCTGAGTAGGTGGGGTGACATCTTCCTCCGTCACGGAGGAGCCGACGTAGTACAGAGTATGTATGATGACGATTTCTATACCTGGTGGGAACGACAGGTGCCAGCATTGGAGCAGTTTCCATATGTCGGATTAGATTTCCGAGGTGATCCAGATCTAGTCCTCCCACAGGAGGAGCATGGGGCGAGATGGGTAAGTCTCTTTTTAATTTTTTATCATTATTAAATTCTTATGAATTTTCCAATGATATAAAATATATACATATGTACAAGTCTAATCCTAACTCATATGGCAAAATGCAGATATTGGACCGGTTCGCCTTGTAGGGCACCCACGTACCTTTGTACGTCCTGTAGCAGGAGGAGATCCTAGACTAATCCAGGTACTCGAGGTGAAGCTGACTAGGCTGACCGAGTAGGTACCTACTATACAGATAGAGCATCTCCCAGTAGCTATACAGGAGTTCGTCGTTGGGGTACCACCCACATGGCTACATCTTTTCATACGAGTAGACAGAGCAGTAGTAGTGTATAGAGATGCAGTAGAGGCTACCGAGGCCGAGGAGGCTGAGGAAGCCAGGGGGCGCAGAGATCACGGGGACCAGGCAGGTCCCAGTGGCCATGGCGGTCGGACATAGATCTAGGGCATTTTGATGGATGATGATCCACATTTTGTATATTTTGGGATCTACAGATCAAACTTGACCTATCCGATGTATAAACAGATATTTACATATATATATATGAGTTTTGGTTGTCAGTTTATTTACAAGTGTTTTTTACATATGTGCTGTATATTTTATGAATTATGTGTGAGATGCCAATCTAAAATGTAATTTGCATATGCATCAGATAATGAATTTTGTCTCTTTGGAATATGATTAAAAGTAATAACTTCAAAATGCCTTTCCAATGAACGAATTCTCATGAACTGACGTAACAATGTAGGGTTTCGTACCTGGTAAGCTCGATTGAGCTGGGAAACAACCAACTGGGAATCCAAACGGACGTCAATCTGGGTAATACCGTGTGACAATGCATCCCATAAAAGCTCAATAACCACCCTATATTCAGCAACATTATTAGAAGCAGGACCTAGGCAAGCGCCACCTGCGGCAACAAACTATCCTGTGGGAGAATAGATAACCCATGCTGTCGAAGCCAGGTTACAAGTGTGATGGCTGGCACCATCATCGAAACCTACATACATTCCGGAAGACATCTGCAACAACCAGCATATAGTATAAAAAACAAAACTAACAACCTAATGTACATAAAATACATACACTAATATACAAGAAAAAGTGCTAGGCCTAAGTGTAGTACTTCTTCAGGTACAGCCCATTTCTAGGCTCAGGCAACTTATTCCCATCATAATCTACTAATTCATATGCACCTTTACTTAAAACTTTAGATACGACATAGGGTCCGAGCCACATGGCCTTGAATTTACCTGATCCCAGAGGTTCTTTATCTTGGTCCCAGAGCAAGACAAGACCCCCTTCAGAGAAAATTCTAGGTTTAACCGATTTATCATATTGAGTCTTAACCCTATTTTTATGAGCCTAGTTCACAGTCGACGCATCTCTACGCTGTTCATCGAGGTGTTCTAAGTGTAACAACCGTTCTTCAATCTCAGTCGTATCAGGTAGCACATGAATAGCTATCTGCAAGGATGGGATTTCGCATTCAATCGAAGTAATAGCTTCCACCCCGTGAACGAGTTGGAAGGGGGAAAAACCCGTAGCAGTTTTTACATTGGTTCAATAAGCCCAAAGAGCTGGATATAACATGATGTGCCAATTTGAGTGGGCTGCATCAATAGTACGTTTAAGAATAGTCTTTAAATTCTTGTTTACAGCCTTGACTTGACCATTTGCTTGCGGATAATATGGCGAAGAATGTTCTTGTCGAAATCCGAGCATAGTGGTCAGTTCTGTCATCATGTGATTTTGAAAATGACTGCCATGGTCAGTGAAAATCACCTTTGGAATACCGAACCTAGCAATAATCTGATTGAAAACGAAGAAAGCTGCTGTTTCCCCATCTGCCTTAAAAGTAGGCATTGCCTCTGCCCATTTTGTGAAATAGTCTACAGCGACAATGATGTATTTGTGCCCCCCAACCGAGGCTGGGTTGCATGTCATATAATCAATCCCCCACTTCATGAAGGGGCCTACCGAGACAATGGGAAACAAGGGAGCAGGATGTGACCGCATTTTTCTGGTATAGAGCTGACACGAATGACAACGCTTCACAGCTTCCACACAATCTTTAAAGATTGAGGGCCAGAAATAACCAGCACGCAAGATTTTCTGGGCCATTGCTAACCCAGATAAATGACCCCCACATGCTCCACTGTGAGAATCATTTAGGACAACCTCCGCTTCCTCATGAGTAAGGCAGCGACGCAAGACCGAATCTACCCGTCTCCGATATAAAGTATCGCCTATTATGAGGTAGTTTTTTGCATGAATTCTTAGCTTACGTCGATCTTCCCTAGAGTAAGCAGCAAGACACTTCGAAGTCTGGAGATATATAAGAATATCTCCATACCAAGGATCAGAGGTGGCTATAAGGAAGATGTGCTCATCTGGTAATGAGTCATCTTGAATCACTACATCATATTCCGTAGGGAATTCTGCTATAAGCTCAGCAAACACTAAGGATTTTTTGGATTTAGCGGATTGGAAAACCAAGTCAAACTCTTGGAGAATGACTATCCACTTGTTGAATTTTCCCCCAACAATGCATCGGGATAAAACATATTGGAAAGGGTTTACATCTGCCACTACAGTAGTGGTCCTCAGTAAGATGTATTGCCGCAACCTCTGTACAGCATAGACAGCCGCTAAGGATAACTTCTCAATGTGAGATTACTTAAGCTCAGGCCCAACCAAACCACGGCTGAGATAATAAACAACATGCTCAACGAGCATATCATTCTCCTGAACAAGTACTACTCCAATGGTAGACTCTGACGTGGCCAGATACAATATGAAATCCCTAGAATAATCTGGTGGGCGTAATAAAGGAGCCGACAACAAGGCTTTCTTTAATGCCTCGAATGCGATTTGTGCCCTTTCATCCCATAAAAATGGGGTGTCTTGTTTAAGCAGGCGCATGAAACCTTTCGTGATCTTGGCATAATTAACGATGAAACGTCGAAGGAAGTTAGACTTTCCTTGTAGACTCTAAAGTTGCCTGTGTGTACGAGGAGGAGGCAGATTCACAATGGCCTCAGCTTTTAGGGGATCCACCTAAATGCCCCTGCTTGAAACAATGAATCCTAGTAGTCTCCCTGAATCAACGCAGAAAATGCACTTGTGGGGATTCAAGCGAATTTTGTAGTATCTGCATCTCTCAAAAATCAACCTCAAATGATCAGGATGCTGGATCCTCTTGCGAGAATGTGCAGGTAGATCATCTAGGTAAGGCTCAACAATGGCTTTTATATCATGAAAAGCAAAGTTCATGGCTCGTTGAAAGGTTGCCCCTGCATTTTTCAATCCAAAGGGAATTTTTCTATAAGCGATTGTACCCCAAGGGAAAATAAAAGCAGTTTTATGCTGGTCTTCCGGTTTTATTTGGATTTGATTGTAGCCCGAAAAACCATCCATAAAAGAAAAGACTTCACTCCCCACACAAGCATCAATGATTTGATCAATGAATGGTGTGGGGTAATTGTCCTTGGGAAAAGCTTTGTTAAGGTCTCGAAAGTCAGTATAGACGCGAATAGTTCCTTGCTTTTTGTCAACAGGAACTGGGTTGGACACCCACTCAGTCAAAGCAATAGGATATATAAAGCCAACTTTCAAGAGCTTCTCAACTTCTGCCTTCACAGCCGCCGCTTTACGCGGGTTCACGGGGCGTAATTTCTGCCGAACTGGTTTCGCATCAGGGTAAGTACGGATCTCATGCTGGACAATAGATGGATCAATGCCTGGCATCTCCTCATATGACCAAGCAAAGACATCGCGAAATTCCTTGAAAAGGGCAGTATAGATAGCAATGTCCTCTAGAGAGGAGTTTGCTCCTATATAGATATTTTCCATGATATCTGGGTTGACAGAAATGTTGATGGGTATAGTAGCGGAAATGTTTGCCATATTCCCCTCGGCAAACACCCCTTCCCTAGGCAAAGGGTTGACAGGTACATCAACATCTCCAGGCAGTCTCACATGAAACTCTTGGTTTTCGACCTTGCTTAGCTCTGGAAGGAAATAAGACTGGTGATGAAGATCCTCACATATCTTCTCACGTGCACACATAGCTTACAGAATGGCTTCATCGAAAGGTAAAACAGTTTCTAAGCAATCGATGGAATGCAAAGAGTTTTCCGCCCATGCGGGCAAATAGACTTCATCTAGATCATCCGAGACTGTAAGAGGATCTGGCATAAAATCAACAGTGGCTTGGGTAACAGCTTGATATGCCACTTCCACTACTGATAAGGGCACTTCCGGTTCCTGGGGGGTTGGGAGAACCCAAGGATTAGTCCTATCCACCACCGAAGTGATGGAATTCCCCACACTAGTAGAACCGATATAGTTAATTGGGGCTGGGATTTCAAATGTGCCCATCAAAGATGTGTACAATCCAGCCCCCAAGCTCTGAGCAGGCTTGGCCTGATCAACCAATGGTACATTGGAATCTTTAGACTCTAAACGGCCTTTTCGAGTAAAGTCAAGTTGGTCAACAGTAACCAACTTGCCCTCATGTGGGAATATCATGACACGAAGAACATCCGATGCAACTGCAGTCATTGCATAGGTCCAATTCCTCCCCAAAAGCAAATTATAGTCCAAGGGAGCATCAATCACTTCAACTTCAACAGAGACTGCTTTTCCTGCCAACTTAATCTCGAAAGCTGGCAAGATACTATGCGGACGGAAAGACCTTCCATCGAAAGCAGTAAGTAAGGTGGTTGATGGGACCAGCTCTGGGGATCCTAGAGCTTTCCAGCATGCCAGGGACATGACAGATGTGGAGGCTCCCTTATCAATAACAACTCTCCCAATGGTCTTACCACCATGGACGACATCTATGGATAGGGCTACATGATAAGGGAGGCGAATTTTGACATCAGACAAACAAAACTTCGCTGTGAGACTCGAAGAGTCCATACTACCTAGAGCCGCTAAAAGGGCATCCTGTTGGGTGGGACAACTCTGAAGCACCTCCAAAGCAAACATTGCACATGGGGTTTGAGATAGGTCTTCAACCACTGAGTAGTTGGATGCAGCCCTATTGGGATTATGCAAAGTCTTCTTAAGGACACCTTTGGGTATCTTTGGCATTATTTCCAATGGTTTCTCTATAGTGAGTGGGTTGGAAGGTTCACCTACAGCTTTTCCCGTCTCAGGAGTCTCTTTCTCCTTCTCATAGTTCTTGTTCCTGGTTTGCAGTAAAGTGGAAGATTTGACCATGTTGATATAATTAGGGCCAGGAGCAGTTTGACTACTGCCCCCTGCTATAGTAGAAGCCGATGCAGAATTCTACCCTTGGGGAAAAGGATCCTTTAGGACAGCCGTTGGTTGAGTTTTCAACAGCTTCTGAGCTTGTTCCATGAGGGGACAAAGGTGGGTCAAATGGTCTCCTTGGCACAACTTACAAGGAAACTTGACTTTCTTTTTATCTTTCTTGCCCCCATCAACATTGTTTGTGGGCTTGGGCTTGTTTTGATTTTGGTTTCCCTCTCCTTTTTTGCCCTTCTTCTTCTTACCGCCGAACTGCTGTTTGCCCTTTTGAGAAGATTGAGCAAATACATTTGCATTTTGGGGAGAGGGGGAAGCCTTTGCTGCCTCCGCTGCAGACTGTTTGATAGACAATTGTTGAATTTGTTTTGTCAAAGACTCTACAGTGGGAGAACTGACGGACCCAACCACACCATCGGCATGGGGTCCAGTCTTGGGTTTCTCGGCCTCATGAGAAGGCCTTGGTGCCTCAGGGATGATCTTGTATAAGATCCCAGACTGTGAGTAAATCAAGTCTAACTGCTGGGCCCTGAGTATGGCTTCTTCCTCACTAGTCACTCCTGACGTAGAAACATCCTTAGATATATAGGGCAATAATGATTTAAGGAACCATTCTAACAAAAACTCAGGAGGGATGGTAGCTTTAATAAGGCTCTTTTGCCTCCGCCATTCTTGGATATGGTCCGAGATATGTGTAGCCTTGTTTTGTCTGAAAGTGGACAACAAGTCTATTCCGAAATCGTATTGGACTGGAAGCTGAAAGTGGCTAAGGAAAGAAGTAGCCAAGTCCCAAAATCTACTAAAGGAAGCAGAAGGCAATTTGATGTACCATTTTGCTACAATGCCCATCAAATTCCTCTGGAACAACCTTAATCTCACTGAATCTTCATTCAATGAGTTGGAAGAACACCATAGGTGGAAGGTGGTGGCATGTGCCCCAGGATCTTCACCAACTTTACCTTCAAATTTAGGGATGTCTGAAGGTAGCTTGGTGGGAACAGGTGGCCACAAGGGGTCATGCCTCACCGGATCATTCATCAACTTTGATAAATCTGGCAAGTTTAAAGTTGCCAGAAAAGGAAGTTTTGGCCTAACTGGAGTACTAGATGTACTAGCTTGGGGATTCGAGGGTCCTGCCCCCGAGTGCCCAAAGGTAAAAGAGGGGTTGCCCCCAGACACCGGTTGTGAAATGGGAAGGTTACTTTGAAATGGATTCCATCCGTAGGCCATCGGATTATGGGTGGGAGGTGCAGTATAAGTTGTTCGGGTTGTCCCCATAGAAATGGGGGTTTGAAATATTGGAGCAGATATCCCTCCACTAAACAAAGAGAAGGGAGAGCTCGTATATGGGACCGAAATAGGGGTTTGGAAGCTCTGCCCATAAGAGGTGTTGCCCCCAAACTGCACTCCTACATATGAAGGAGGTGGACCTACGTAAGGACTAGATGGGGTATGTGCCCCCCATTCCAAGGGAATCCTTGGACAAAGGCCGAGGATCCCACCGGACCACTGTGGGTAGGGTTAGGGAAAGAAGAAGGTATTATAGGTATACTGGGAATCCCAGTAGCCATATCACCAGACATACTTCCAATGTTCGAGTAAACAGGTGGTTGAACCACCCTGCTTGCTGGAGTTAAGGGTATGGAAGGTAATTTAGATCTAGGGGTGCTAACTGGGGGAGGTAGCACCCCCTCAACCGGAAATGTTGAGGTGAAAACAAACGAACTTTCTCCTTTAGAAGACATAGCTCTACCTACAGGTACACCTAGCACTGGTGAACTAAAGGGTCTATCCTGTATGATCACTGGATTGTTCAAATTAGTCAAGGGGGTATTATAGTTTCTTGCAAACTCGTCAGCTTGCAACTCTTCTATCTCGACTGTATCTAAATCAAAGCGGTTAGCTATTAACTCAGGTTCACCAAGAACCTCACTAGTTCCTACTGGTTCAAAAGAACCTCCTATGCTTAATCTCCTCCTTTGGGGTAAAGGTGGAGGTTCCAGTGGTGTGAGAGGAGGAAGGTTTCTCAACCTTCTTGACCTTCTATGCAGTTGGTCCTCCAGAATTAAGACTCAAAGAAACCACACCCTAAGGTCAGACTAATCACATGCGAATCCACAGAGCATACACTAAAAAGATCCTAGAGTCTCAAGCAAGCAAAAACAGGCTATAAAGATATACCTTCCAGAAGAAGGCCGATGAACAGTTACTTGGAATCCTTGAGGGGTTCTCAGGCACAAGCAGAGGAATCACCCAACCGCCCTCCTGCACTTTCCACAAGGGTTACCTTCCAAGTCCGTTCAAGGTCAACCAGAAATAACCTTTCGGTTTACCTGTGTATGAGCCCTAAAAGACAAGAGACTAAAGGCTACCTTGACAATACCTACTGTCTGGGGGGATAGTCGCAAGTCGGTCTCATACACATGAGCAGGGTAGCTGAGCCTGAAATTCTGCCTAGATAGAATCCTCAGATGCGTAAAAGTCCTGGGTTACATTTTGACAAGGATTCGGGGGGTTATCCCCTCTGTCCAAGCCTCCACGCGGCCTCGTGCTTAACTCCCGTTTGAGAGGAGCTTCCCAGATACAGCAGTAGAACCAAGGATTTACCTAATGAATGGCCGACTACGATTGAGTTTATATTTTGTGGGAAGTTTACACTTCCTAGCCCACAAACCTAGCCTAAGCTAGTAGGTGGAAGGCCCTAAAAATAAAAACTTACTAATAGATTTTAAATTTAAGCGTTAATTTTAAGGGCTGTTCTTTACTCAAAGGAAGCGGTTGTGATGAACTGTATGATGTTTTGACTCAGCAGAAAGTAAATGAAATTAAAAGTATATTCAAAGCAAACTATCACTATAAAACAAACTTCTTTTCATTTTCTTCAAATATGTTGATGAACTAACAACACTAAATAAGAGAAACTAAGCCTATATGTTTTTGTATTTTTCTGAGACAAAAATTCTTTAAACTGAAAAATCAAAAACTACTTTATGCAAAAATTACAATGCAAAAGATAACTATGTTTTGTTTTTTCACTTTAAAAAATGCTCAAAAAACTACTGTGCATGTGTAAATGCAATGCTTGAGTAAACTTGACACTTATGAACTGTAAAAAAGACACAAACTGAAACAACAGGCATACAGGACCAAAAGCCAGCAAGAAAAGCAGACTAAGACCTCAACTTGGGTGCAGACAATGATCAAGAAATCACTGCAGACTTTCAAACCAGCAAGTGCAAACCAATTACTGACAGAAATCAGACTGGACAGACAGAGTCTAAGACCCTGATCACTGATCAAGACTCAGGCACTCACACCAACAACCCAAACAGGCCAGAAAGTTTCAAGATGTAGACAGTAAATAAAGACAAGTAAAAAGAACCCAAGGGCTTCAAAAAGAACTAATATGTGATCACCTGATATACTCAGACAACTATACAACACTCTTAAAGAAAGTCTTAACCGAAAACAGGACTTATAGAAGGTCAAAGGACAAGCAAACTTCAACACAAAAATCACAGTTTTCAGGAGTATACGCGACTGTGTAGTAGAGCAGGTCGCGAATGATACGCGACTGTTCTATATGACAACCCGTGAATTCAACTCACAATACGCGACTGTCTAGACAGGCAACCCGCGCATGGGCATAAAAATTTCTCAGAAAACAGAGAAAAACCAAGACTTTCAAATGCTGTAAGTATGTAAGAAAACAGGACATAAGATCACAAACAAGACTTCGAGCAATCACTGGTCAGGACAACAGAAAAAGACCTAAAGCAGACTTGGCATCCCCAGCAGAGTCACCAGTTCTGTTGTAATGGATAATTCCCCTAATAACCTAGGTCTGGGGGTTACCAACATACTATAACACTTGCAGGTAGTTTGACTTTAAAAGCATCAAATAGGAAATAGGAAAGCAGCAGGAACTTACTTGTAGTATACGAAGGTTGATCCAAGCTAGCCTCTTCCTCTTTGCTTTTCTTCTAAGATCTCCAGGGTAATTCCTCCTTCAACCTGTTAACAAAGACTCTTCCAGGACTATAGGATTCATATATAAAGATGCAGGTTAGGCAAAGCATATATTATAATGAAATGAAAGCATTTACCAATCTACAACACATGAAACACAATATGGAAGAAGTAATCTGTCTTATTAACAATAATAGAGGGAGTTTAGGTTACAACCCAATGTCTGAACAAGGGACTCCTCTATCACCAAAGGACTCTGAGTTTCTCTGCTCCAAAGATTCTGTAGAAAATCCACCAGCATAACTTTTCTCTTCAAGTATTCTTATTCAACCCCCTCCCCAAGGCCTCTATTTATATGGATGAAAGGAGGCAGTTCTCGAAGGTTAGGGAGGTTGCAGCAGTTAATGGGATTAAGGTAAATGAATAAACTAATCTCCCATTAACTCGTATTTTTAAATATTAATTTTGAGGAAAGCATACTCGGGTCTGTAGTAAGGAAACCCGCGTATGATACGCGACTCTGTACAAGGGCAACCCGCGCATACAAGTATGCGCGACCTGCTAAACGTGAGACTCGCGCATGATGCGCGACTTGTCAATAGAGATAGTCGCGTATGAAACTCAAAATCACAAAATGGAAAAGTAATCAGCTGGTCATATAGGTAATGTATTTCCTGATGAGGCAAGGTATAGTGGAAATGGGGAAACCTCTATCCATAAGTGTCCTTTTGTGTGCCGACATGAGGGATATCAGCACTCGGACGGAGAGGTGCCATTCAGCTGTATAACAGGGAGAATCCCTTGCTGTTGTTTCTTGTGAATCTCTAAGCCTCAATAGTTTTTGGTGCTAGAAGGAGGTTGTCACGTCCCCATGCCTCCGACCGGTGTAGAGGACGCGACTACACACTTTAACAAACTGGGCTAACCACCCATGAACATGTACAGGATAAAAATTTGCTAACAGAATGCTGAAAAGGAATTTGAGCTAGGATGTGCACACAGGAATGTTTATCATACACAGATGCATTTTAATCATCATACACAGCTACAATTATATATATCTTTCACAGCGGAAACATCATGCATTCAAACCAGCACTCATTCACATGTTCATCATTTTAATTATCAGTAAATATAGAATTGCAGGGGTAAAATACACAAGATCACTTATCTTATGATGAACTTGATCCACAACCAGCTACGTCGCTGCAATGTTCCACCCAACCATAGGCCAGCGTGCTCCTTAATCTCTCAGCAGCGCTGCCACCCTCGAGCTGGGCATGATTCTCCAAGGAATAAGGGAACTAGCAGGCTTACACATAGCCAGGATACACAAAAAACATAGCCAAGCCAACAAGGTTGGGTTTATCAGGCCATTAAGGAGCTGATGAAGGCAATTTGCTAAGCTGGTGATCCCATTACAGAGCCAAGAACACCTACACCAGAACTAGCCTGACCTCTAAGACACCCATCCACACCTAACACAAGGAATCAGTCCCTTCTCTGCTACACAGTCCCTCAGGCCCTGCATTCCCTTCCAGTGCTATTTAGGGGTGATGAAGAAGAAGGCCAGCCCTCTAGCTCTGTCTATGTGGTTTCCAGCCACCAGGTTTATCAAGCAAATCTAAGCCAACATCTCTGCTCCTCTCACAGTCCGAAGACCAACCATTGCACTCCAGCAATTGATTTAGCTATTACAACTTAAACCAGGGAAAAACGACTTCAACCCATCTACAACAGTCCCCAAACGTAACAGCAAAAATGACTCACAACATGGGGGAAAACACACAGTCCTGAAGCTTATCCATGAGCACAACTCACAGCAGGGAAAAACGCCCTAAATAGTCTGTGCGTGAGACCAATAGTCGGTGAGACAGTCAAAAACGTGAATGGCCCTTCACAGCCATGGTAAAAACACACGAAGCTACAAAAACGTGAATGGAAAATGCACCAGAAGCTCCCAAAACGTGAGGAAAACAGCCCAATCCCCAGCACTACAAAAACAACCTCCCATCCATGGGAAAAATGAAGCCAACAACCAAAAACGTGGAATGAATGACACAGGAAAAACTCCAGCTGCTCCCAAAAACCCCAACGTGAAGGAGAATGGTGAGAAAAATGGAAAACGTGGATGCATGGCAGAATGGCATACGTTTTTGGGCATTTTCCTTGCCAAGGAAGTCAGAACACATTTTTCAAAAAATGGTTCTCTTCCCAATTCGAATTTTTGCCCATACTCTTCCCATTTCATGCAATAACTAACTCAACCACATTCTAGCAGAAATAAATGATTGGGAAAGAAGACAAGAAAGGTAGTTGACAGTTTGATGGGTCCTCTCATAGACATTTGGCTTCTCCCCATTGGCCCCATAGGTTAAATATTTCGCCCCCCCCACTTATCCTTAGAAAATCATGCCCCATTCGATTTGGTTGCCGTGACCGTAGCTGGTTGTGTATATTTTTATTATAGATGCATATTTACATGATGCTGAAACTTAATATGTGCCACATGCCCCGATATACCATCGGTGACAATTTAAATCCCAAAACATAGCATAACCGATCAATGGCGGGGCCTTGGCCTTTAGCTCCACACCATGATCATTACAATATATACATCATATACATCTAATGTAACGGGGTCAAAACTGGGGCATTACAGAGGTTCACCAGTGCATTGCTGGCCGAGGAGACCTGTTTTCCCGAGATTATTCCAGTGGTAACAGTTCAGAAGGCAGTGTTTTTCCCAATCCAATTCTTGAAGAGAAAGGTAGAGAACATTTGTATTCTATGGTTAATGAAGTTGTTAATGATCTGAGAAGACACACTAGGGCATACGTGAATAATATTGGAGGATTACCCATCATCCCTGAATTCCCCAGAAGAGAATATAAAAGGAAATATTGTCCTATATTTGAAGATTCAGTGTTAGTTGGATATTGGGAAGAATTGGTAGAAGTAGCATTACAGGAGGTTGTTCAGCCCTTGAATTAAGTAGGTCCAGATACTCCTTATTGTTCTCCTATTCATACTCCTATTCATTCACCACCTCACTCTCCACCCCAAATCATGGCAGGCATAAACCCAAATCAACCACCCAACCCACCAAATCCACCACCTGCCTGGAAAGCCAAATCACCTTTAAACCTAACACCTCCTTTTCATGATTTACCTCAATCTTTTGAAAATATTCTGCCCAAGTTTGATCCAAATGAGAAGATGCTAGTAGATGACCACTTGCAGAGTTTCTATTTGGCAATAAAAGGATTAAGGGCTGGGGAATATGAGGATGTGGTTTGTATACTTGTTCCACACACCCTTAAAAGAGTAGCAATGTCATGATATTTTGGTTTGCCTGCAAATTCTATCACTGATTGGGATACCTTTGAAAGGATTTTTAGAAGTAAATATGCAACCCAAGAAACTCATGCATCTCTTATGAAAGGACTATGTGCCTTAAAGAAAGAAAGAAAAGAGAAGGTGCATAGTTTTACCCAAATATTTGCAGCCTATCTTAAGAATTTTTCTAAAGCTGACAAACCCTCCGATAAAGTCCTGATTGAATATTATATCTCAGCTCTAGGACCTGAGTTGGCCATGTTTTCCAAAATGAAGGCCAAACCTATGCTAGCAGAGACTTATGAGGAAGTGGAAAGAGTAGAGTCTAAAAGGGAAAGTATCGAAGACTATTCTGAATGGTCAAGAGAAAAAAATGTAGGGAGGAAAGCTTTGTTGTTTACCAAGCCTAAATAGGAGCAATCACCAGATTTTGAAGGAATGGAAAAAATGATGCAAAAGTTTTCTAACAGAATCATAGATTTGGTAAAGAAGAAGGAGGCCCAAAAGTTCTACAAGCCTTATTATAAGAAAAGGGAAGATAACAATCAATCCCAACCCCCTCCTCATAGCCCTGCATCTATGAACTTAACGGAGGTAGGAATGGATAACTTTTGTACTTTCCACCAACAACCCCATTCTGAAAAGAACTGTCCTCAATGGATAAATTCAATGACGTTGATCATGAATCAGCTTTTGGATTCCAAGTTAACTGAATACAATGATGAATAAGGGAAAGATAAAAATAAATCCACGGAAAAATAGGAAGATGAAGCCATGTTTTATGAGGCTGTGTATCTTTGTTTGATGCCAAGGAAGAAAAGGATTTGAGACACAAGGGAATCCTAGAAACAAATGTGATGACAAGAAGCCAGGGGTTGATTAAGGAAAACAACATTATGCTCCCAAATATCAAAATACTTCAAAAGAATGTTAAGAAATTCCAAAATAGTTCCTCAGCTAATAAAATTCCGGAGTTTACCATCACCAGTCAAAATTCTGGATAGATTCACATGCCTATTAAGCCCAACAAAGAAAATAATGTTAGATCAAATCTCACAGAACATAAGATGGATTATGACATTATGGAGGATATCAATAAGGTGAGGGAAAACATCTCATTATTTGAAATGTGCAATGTGCCACAACAGAAAGAGAAGCTATTGAAAGCACTTGAAGTATCAGAGGAGAGTCTGCCCACTGACAATCATCCCCAAGAAGAAGAAATTGGTGAAGCAAGTATGGGAGGTAAGCCTAAAAGCAAGAATCCACCTTTTCTCCTTACTTTTGAGATTTTCAACCATAACGTGCATAACTACCTAGTAGAATCGGGGGCATCAGTCAATGTCATGCCACTGTTGATCTCCAAAAAGATAAATGGATAACCAAAACCATCTACCTGGAGGGTTGTTCAGTTGGATAGAACGAATGTGAAGGTAATTGGAGAAAGGGAGGATGTTCTCGTTCGCTTATCTTCAAATGATAAGGTGTGTCAAGTCATTGATATTGTGGTGGCTGACATACTAGAAGCTTATGGGATTGTTTTGAGCAGAGATTGGTTGGAAAAGTTGAATGGATATTTTTCCTCGGACTAGTCGCATCTGTGGCTTCCCTATAAAGGAATCCCAAATCAAATTAAAGTTTTGAGGGAGCCCCACATGAAACACAATGTTACTCAGTTCAAACGAAAAAATGAACCAGTGGATTCTGTTTTGGGAAACTACTTTATTGAGCTAGAACCAGGAAAATATCAAGCGGAAGAAACTAGCAATACATTAGATGCTTAGCCTCATTTCCTTTGGTTTTCACAGGCTAATGAAATTGATTGTAAAATAGTATACTTAGCTATAGATGTAGATGTTAATTCTTGCACAATAGCGGTTAGCAATTTTTGGATGGTTTTCTTTGATGGTTCTAAAACTTTAGAGGGGTCAGGAGCCGGCTGTGTCCTGATTGATCCTATGAAAAATAAACATTTTCTTTTATGTAGGTTAGAGTTTGAATGCACCAATAAAACAGCTGAATATGAAGTGTTGGTTCAAGGATTAAGGAAAGCAATTGAATTAAAGGCAAATAATCTGAAAGTGTTTGGAGATTCTGAAATAATTGTAAAACAAATCCGGAATCAAATACATTGCATTTCTCCTCATTTAAAAGCTTATCAAAATGAAGTATGGGATTTACTTAAATGTTTTAATGCATTTAAGATTGTCTCGATTCCAAGACTCAAGAATGCAACAGCTGACTTGTTGGCCACATCAGCTATGAGGTTCGTACCCTCTAATAATCGGTGCTCTGTTGAATTGTTTTTCAAGCCCTCGGTTCCAGATATGATTACCAATATACGAGTGTTCAATGAAGATTAGCAAATTATAGAATGTTTGACTAATGACGAGGCCTTCAAAGGGGTGATTATTGATGATGAAGAACATCAGGCCGAGCTAAAATTCGATAATTTTATTCCTAAGGGATTCAGGACTTTAGAACGGATGTTTGATTTAAATGGGAAATCCAGAAGACCAGCAAATGTGAAGACTCACAGCTCATCTCTACAGTTCAAGTTAATTAATTTGGGAACTGAGATGGAGCCTAAATATGTGAATTTGGGAAAATTCTGCTCCCCAGCTAAAAGGGATAGGTTCATCGCTCTTTTCAAGCAATACAAAGATGTTTTTTCTTGGATGTATGAAGATCTGAAGACATATGTTACCAATATTATCCAACATGTTATCCCCATCAAATCTGGAATCAAACCTTATCAGTAGCCTTTAAGGAAAATGCATCCAAAATTAGAACCTCTAATCTAGAGTGAAGTTAAGAAACTATTGGATGCTAGAATTATTTTTAAGGTTAGACACTCAGAATGGGTTTCAAATCTGGTACCGATGAGGAAGAAATCTGGACAAATCAGGTTATGTGTGGATTTTAGAAACTTAAATCATGCTTCAGACAAAGACAATTATCCTGTTCCACCCATGGAGCAAATACTGCAAATGGTTTTAGGTTCTGAACTATTATCTTTATTAGATGGATTCTCAGGCTACAATCAAGTATTAGTAGTTGAAGAAGACAGACTAAAAACAACATTCAGGACCATGTGGGGAACTTTTTCTTACAGAAGGATGCCCTTTGGACTCATAAACATTGGAGCTACCTTCCAGAGGGCCATGGACATAGATTTTCATGGCCTGATTGGTTGTAGTGCTGTAGTATACCTTGATGGCATCACGATATTCTCAAAGAAAAGAGAGCAACACACATTTCATCTAGAGCAGATTTTTGAACGTTGTGGGAAATATGGTATCTCAATAAACCCCAAGAAGTGCGTGTTTGCTGTTACAAAAAGTAATTTTTTGGGTCACGTGGTTTCTAAGAAGGGGATATCCATAGACCCAGAAAGGATCAAAGCCATTGAACATATTCTCTTGTCCCATAATAAAAAGGGCATGCAATCATTTATGGTGACAATAAACTTCGTGCAAAGGTTTGTGCCATATTTCTCTCAAATTGTTAAATCTTTGCAGCAAATGGTAAATCAAAGTGTACAATTCAAGTGGAATGATGTAGAGAAGAACACATTTAGTAAGATTAAAATAGTTGTTGCACATGCACCCTCCCTCAAAAGTCTGGATTTTGATAAATATTTTATTCTGTACACTTTTGCATCTGATGATTCACTAGTAGTTGTGCTTACCCAGAAGGAACATGGAGGAGATGAGTTCCCCATATCATTTATGAGAACTGGTCTGCAAGGGGCCAAATTGAATTACCCAGCTATAGATAAACAAGCTTATGCAGTGTTCAAAGCGATGAAACAATTCAGACCATATATACTGAAGAACCAGACAAAGGTAATAGTTTCACACCCAGCTGTGAGGTCTCTTTTCATAAAAAAGGAGTTAGGAGAAAGAAGAGGTAACTGGGTGACAGCTCTATAGGAGTATGACCTCAAATTCAAGCCAGCTTCCATATTCAAAGGGAAAGGATTGTGCAAACTAATGATTGAAAGTAAAGATAATGAAGAACATGACTGGGAAGACGAAGCTGAGTTACAGTTGATGGATGTATGTCCTCTTTCCATAGCTCCAGAATCTTTGTATCGAGACCTTGTGCATTACCTTCAGGCGTGATTTTTACCAGAACATTTGAATTCTAAGCAAAGAAGAGCACTGTGTCTTAAATTGGCCTCATACCCAATTATTGAAGGAATATTATTCAGAAAAAATTATGATGGAGTTCTTCTTAGATGCTTAGAGAAAGAAGATGCGAGGAAGGTAATGATAGATCTACATGATGGGCCCACTAGAGGACATTTCTATGGAGATACTACAACTCATAAAATTCTCAGAGATGGATACTATTGGCCCACACTGTTTAAATATGCACATGCCCACGTTAGAAAGTGTGACATTTGTCAAAGGTGTGGTGCAAGACAAGTGAAAGCAGCAGGACCATTAAAGCCTGTGATGATAACATAACCTTTTGAGCGATGGGGAATAGATATCATTGGGGAGATAAAGTTGAATTATTCTCTGCAACACAAGTATATTCTGACAGCAACCGACTACTTCACTCATTGGGTTGGAGCCATTCCGTTGCATAAAGTAAATGAAGATGCAGTCATGGAATTCTTGCAAGACCATATTATGACCAGGTTTGGAGTTCCAATTTCTTTAGTTTTTTATAATGCCACTTACTTTTCGTCGATTCAATTAACTTCTTTTTCTCATGAAAAAGGAATTAAGTTGCATTACTTTGCTAATTACTATCCACAGGGAAATGGTTTAGCTGAATCCACAAACACGAATCTGATTAGGATTTTAAAAAAGAAGGTGATAGAAAATCAGAGGAGTTGGCACTTAGCGTTACCAAATGCTCTTTGGGCTGATAGGGTCACCCCCAAGACTTTGTTAGGTGTGTCCCCATATACCCTTGTTTATGGAAAAGAGTCTATTATACCCCCCAATATCATGTCACCCTCTTCCATAATCGCTCAAGAATCCAGAGGATCAGATAATGAAGTCTTGCAAATGAGGATATATAATCTTCTGAAGGCAGAAGAGTCTAGATCCAAGGCCAGAGAACGCTTTAAACAACAACAAAAGGTAGTAAAGAGATGGTTTGATAAACACAAAGCTGGAACAAAAGAATTCAAGGCAGGAGATTTGGTTCTCAAGTGGTACCATCCCCATGACGAGAAAGGAAAACACACAAAATTTCAACAGTTATGGGTAGGTCCTTTCTAGATTGCGTCAAAGCTTGGCCCCTCAACCTATAAATTGCAAGATTTACAGGGGTGGGAAGAGAACTTACCAGTAAATGGTTTAGTTCTCAAACCTTATTTTTCCAGAGGTTTTTTTTGTTCTTTTGTTCTTTTACCTTGTACATAAATAAATTGACTTGGATGTTTATTTTGATTTATTTAGTTCTGTTTTGTTTTAGTTTAGATTTTGGTTGATTTAAATAAAAGGAGGCAAACTCTTGGTTGCATGGAGAACATCAAAATTCTGGAATGATTAAAGTTTTGGAGTGTAACACTGTGTATTATTGTTTTATCTAAAAGAATTTCTTCTATTTTAGCAGTTTTATTAAATGGCTATGAACAAATTGAAGTCCTACTTAATCCTTGTAAAATAAACTAGGATCAAAATGTCTGGAATACTATTTTGAGGCTTCGTCCATCTCACATTTTAAAATGTTCTAGGGAGTGACAACAAAGGGCCCATGGAAAGGAAGCAGGGTAAATAGTATATTATATACAAATGATCCCATGCCGAGAATTGAATTGCTAAATGCAGATAAGAGTCAAAAGCTCCTATGAGAGCAATATGTATCAAAACAAAATACTGAACCATATAAGTACTAAATTGCAAAAAGTTCCTCTTCGTTCGTGAGCTGAAAGTTTAATACATCTCTCACACAAAAGGACACTATGGATAGAGGATCCTGGATGAAAATTTAGAAAGAAAGGAATTTAGGAGGACTCATATGCAAAGGACAAAGTCCAAAAAATCACAAAAAGTGAAAAATAGCATGGGAATGAGGAACAAATGAATATTCCTGCTTACCATATGTTACAATCCTGTGGTGTCCAAGCAGGAAGCTACCTAAAGACATAGGTAACAAATGAAACTCATCTTCCTGACCTCAAAAGAGTTATCTTGACTTGGAAATATTGGTTTCCATTCTCCTAAATTGGACTATCATCAATGATTAAAAGTACATATACTTGCCATTTGGGAAATCCAGACATTTGGAAGAATTCAACATGTTCATTTATTGTTAAACAGATTGTTACTTAAGAATTAAATTGTCTAGAGATCTAAGTTCACCAAGTAGTCTCCAATTGTTGTAGCTGCAACTGTTTTCCCAACATTTCAAAATTTTGGACCCTCCTTCTAATTCTTATCTTGCCTAGAATCATTTGGGTCCATGAATTTTGATTTTGTTTTCCCTCTGCTACAAGTTTGGACTATTTTGAAGTTGACTCTCTTCATTCTTTTTAGAAAATTTCTTATGTCTAAAAATGCTTTGGGTTATGGAATTTAGAGTTTGTTTTTTTCCCTTCGAACTATGATTTATTTCTTTCTATTCTTCTTGGAATCCTATCTCTCATTGTATCTGCTGTTTTGGAAGTAAGACAAGATTTTTGGGCCGCTGTACGACCTTAGGTTTTCTGAACGCTTTCATGATGTTTCTGCATCGTATCAAAAATTTTATGGTTTTGATCGAAGGCTGTAGTCTGTTTGTTTTTTTCCATTGTGGCTCCTGAACTAAATAAATGTCCGCCGTAGAACTGCTCTACTCGCCGATGCTGTGTTATGATTTTTTCCGATATGTTTAGTTGTTGCGGAACCCCTAGTCTTTTTATTTTCCACCATTGTGGCTACATAATGCCCTAACCACCCAACGTTTCTGTCGTTCCATTCACCAACATGGAACTTTACCACCTGATGCCTTGGTATTTAGTTCTTCCAACTCCAATAGGATTAACGGTCCTGCGGAACTCGTTGTCCGTCTGAAACCCGCCATTGTGGCTGTAAGTAAGATTGTCCAGCTGATGTTTTATGGGTTCAAGGCATCGATAAGGTTTTCCCGTCGTCTTGTGAGTTTCTACCCCATTTGTGGGTGGCAGTGGTTTTTTATTCTTGTTGAGGCTGTCGCAACAAGAACGCATTACAGGGCCTCATCTTGATGATCAATTTTATTGTTAATATGGTTTAAGTATTGAAAAGAGACAGTCCAAATTAATGAGTATTTTTTTTTTGATTGCAAACAGACTCAAAAGGTTCTTTAGATTACTACTGCAAGAAGACATAGTTGAAGGATAACGCTGAGGAAATTTGGCTGAAAAGCGATAGGCAGATACATTCCAAGATCAATAAAAGACAAAGCAAAATCAACAGCAACAGAGGTTTAGTTCCAAAAAAGGTTCAGTAGTTACTGAGCTGGTCCCACTATATGAAGTACTCATAAGACTAAAATCCTAAATGTAACGCGTTGCCTAAATCATGAGCACTCACAAACTGACAAAACTGTGAGATTAAAATGGTGGGGAATCCGGAAGGTCAAGGGGCAGGGCAACCCAAAGGTTTTGGGGTATTTGTATAAAGATAGGAAAGTTAGAGGAAAGAGGGGCTTTTTCCTTGGAAAAACTTGTGAGCTATTGTTTGTAAGAGGAACTACATTTTACAATAAGAAATTGAAAATTTTTCCTGTTGGAGAAGGTGCTATGTGGAATGTTGAAATGAGATAAAATGAACAATGTTGAAGGGGAACTATTTCATTTTTTACTGTGTTTCATTAACTGTGATAACGTTCTAACTTTCTGAACCTATGTTCTTTTCTGAATGTTCTCTGGTATATTCTGTGATAATTTCCACTATGAGTAATGGAGATTTTAACTGTTGATGAGCTATCTTGTCATGTATATCTTTATTCATGTTTATGTGTTTGGTTCTAAGAACAGCTATCTGTGATTTACCTTAACATGTGAACAGTATTACATTACTCATGAATTAATATTTTGCTCTCTAGAGACAACTTAGTTGGCATGTATTTTCTAGTCGTGTGTGATTTAGATGCGAGAGAGTCTAAGACGAGAGGTAAGAACCTGCGCATCACATTGTGACCAGTCCTTGCATCCTTAATCAATCTGCATCTTAGATAGGCACTTGCATATCATACTTAAATTAAAAAATAAAAAAATATACACGGTGGACTGGGCTGCAAACTGGTAAAACCTTTATTTTTGTTACTTGACCTACGGTAGCCAAATTGTAAAGCAGACGGATTCCCTACACCAAATAATCATAGGCTAATTGGGAACGTTTACTGGGGATAATTCCTTGTTGTTGTTGCCTGCGAATATCCAGGCCTCAACACGGCCATACCCTTTCTTGTTCTTTGCTTTCTGTCCATTCTGTTTTCTTTTTTTATTTTCCACATGCAGGAACCTACCCTTCTATCCTATAGACAGAAGGGAGATATTATTTCCCTTGAGGAAAGGAGAAATCCCTGCTATAGAATTAGTGACCATACTGGGTCGATCCCACAGGATCCCTGGTTCCATTTTTTTCAAATTTCAAGTTTTTTCGGTTTATGCCCTAGTTTTAGAAATTTCTTGTCAAATCTAGCTTAGATCTAGTTTATTTCCAGTTTTTACTACTACCAAAGCCTCTGGAAGGAAAATCTAAGTTAGTTTGGCCACAATATAGGTTATTGTTGGCCGGATCTAACTCAGGATCAGAAAAACCCCAAATCCGGGCCAGGTCGCACTTATCGGGCCTTTACAAGGGATGAGGTCACTCTTTTAGGCTGCACAGGTGTGACCAGGGCACCCTTTTCCCCCCAAAAGGTGCAAATTCACTCATATAGGAAGACCACTTATGTTTGTGAAATCTGTGCGACCCGCTCACCCATTTTTGAAAACAATTTCGTGAACCCCCTCGCTGAAATTGACCCGAAACGTACGGTCTTTCAATCAATACTTAATTTTTATTTTAATAGGGACTATCAGTGTGACTCAACCACCTCTGTCCAAGAATAGTAGTTTAATTTCTGTTTCTATTTCAGTTTACTATAATTGCATCAACAAACAAAGTGTAAATTAAAAATAAAATTTAGTGGCTTAATTAATGAATGTAGCTTAACTGAAATTGACATAAAATTAACAGTCTTGCTTACCCTTCCTCCTCTACCGATTCATCACCCTTTGGGGTATTATGGGATATGATGAAGAACATAGCTCGTATAGTCATAGGCCCTTCATTGAATATTGTTCTAAACCATTAAAAATGGATGACCTAGAAGGTAGAGGGGGTAGAGAAGGAGGGATTCTCATGACACTAAGCATCCTCCCTGTTGAACAACCTTGCATCTGGGAGGTGACCTGTGGATCTACGGATGGGCCTAGTCCCATTGTGTTGAGATCCCAACACCTTCTCTTGGTCTAAGAGGAATATAGGTGTAAGGTAGTCACCTAGTTAGGCTGTCACATTTAGGGTTAAAAATGTATTTGTTTACAATTTTTTTATTATTCACTACTTGCAAAACAATGATATGAACTCTACCACAATATGATGAATTCATAAACCATTTACTGCCACATGATACCAAAAAGAAAGAAAAAAAAATACACCATACCAACATTGTAACATCATTTGTATATGATCGGCTCTTGTATTTTAGAGCATAGATCAAATGCTTCTTTTGACATTGTCACGAGCATGGGAATACCCGCCTCATCCACATACATGTCACACATTTATTGTATCTCACCCATTGATGGGAACCAAATTAATACAAAACCAAAAGCCACCATGCACCATCCCTAGAAGCACCACCTCTCGACAACAAATCTTATGATGTCCATCGGCCATATGTTGAGCTCCTACCCTCACACATCAGGGGGCAAGATATTAACCCAAAAATCCCCCACACAACTCTCAATGGCCTACAACACCCAAGGACACCACCTCACAACACTCATTTCACTCCATAAGACCTTCCATGACCTTCCATTTGACCCCCACACCTCCAAAAGAGCCCAAGGATGAAGAAAAGGGCTAAAACCCCCCAAAAAGAGCCCAAAATAGACCCCCAAAATCTAAAGCCCTCAAAAAGGGGCTAAAACCATGGAAGGGGCTAAAGTTAGGGATGAAGGGGCTAAAGGCCCAAAAAAGGGGCTAAATCCTTGACCAAGGTCTAAAACCCTAAAATCCCTTGGAAAAACTATTAAAGGAGGGTGGGGGGTCACTCTCAAAACATTCCTCCCTTGCATACTATTATGCTACCCAAGTGGATGCCTTGAGACCATTTGCCTCTCAAGCCACCCACACTTCCTCTCATCCATCTTCCCTTTGAGCCGTAGCTCCCCCATTGCCAAGAGAGAGGTGCTTCTCCAAGCTACGGCATGGTGGCCCATTTCAACCAAGAGGTCTCCATTGTTGTATGCAGGGTCTCAAAGGTATTTAACCCATAACCTTGTGTGCAGAGGGATTTCGTCTCTTCTTTCTTTCTGCTATTATCTTAGATATAGTTTATTTCAGCTTCCATTTACTTGTTCTAGTGTAGCTTAGTTTAGTTTCAATTCACAGCTCTAGTTCAGTCATTTTTTACTTCCATTTTTTACTGTTTTCTAAGAGTAGAAACCTACCCTTGTGCCCTATAGGCACAAGGGAGCCATTTTTACCCCTGTAGTGAGGTGAAATTCTCACTACAGGCACTATTATTTGACTCATGGTTTAAAATTTTTAAAGGGAAGTTGACTACCCTTTGGATGGGCCCATATGAAGTTGTTATAGCCTTTGACAACGGATCAATAGAAATTAAAACAATTGATGGCTCACAAGTTTCCTTTGTAGTAAATGGACATAGAATCAGACTTTATCACCAATCGACATCTAAACAGGACTTTATATAGAATGTTTTGCAACATAATGAAATAGAATTAGTTTAAGAAGAAGTTATTCCTCCTCCTCCTGATCCTTAAAAACTATTTTGGGTTATCATCACTTGTATATATGTAAATATGTGTTTGTTTCTTTGGAAAAATAAGAGTAATTTTTAATAGATTGTTTACAAGGGACTCTTTTTCTTTTTATTATATATGTCTTCATGAATAAATTGAATCATCTAACAAGTGGTTTTGCAGTTTGATTACAAGTACATTATCTCTATGAGAAGCTAACAGAGTATTTATAAGGTATCTTAATATTTCTTGGGGTACTTTTGAAATTTGCAGCTTATAGTGAAAATTAAAAAATTACGATCCTCTGTATATCATTCTTAACCAGCTCTTCTATGATTCATATAGTTTTTGGGATTTTGATTTAGACATGTATATTTCTGATTTCGTCTTTTGAACATTTGCTTGACAGACCTACTTTCATTATCATATTTTTTACAATCTTATATTACACCTATGCTTTACTAGTTCATCCTATACTTGTTGTCAAAACCTTTCTCTCAAGTATTTTGGTGATAGATCAAGAGTAAGTGGAATTCTTGTCTATGGGAAACATTACTTTTCTTTTATGAAGAAGAAGGCCTGTAAGGTTAAAGAACAACTTTAAGTTATTCTCTTTTGACATGATTTGTTGTCAAGGCCATTATAAAATTGCTTATAAGTTTATTTTATATATAAAAAAAGAATTATGTGTTTAGAGGAACTTAACACACTCTAGTACCAATCAACTTCAATATATTTAATATCATTATACAAGGCAAAACCACCAGGGTACTGAATAGGCCTACTAGCAGCGGGTCAATGCTAAGTAAAAAATTAAAACACGGAAGCTCGATAAATGAAAGTAAACTCGTTGGGGTACTAAACATGGTCCCTGATAGAAGGGATATGCTTGCATGGTACCAAGGTAAACCCATCAAGAACATGCCTGCTGGAAGTGGGGCAATGTCAGGTAAAATAGATCTAGTTAATACAGCACTATGCACATGATTCGTAAAACAATGCTAATATAAAGAAAAAATTTCAGAATAAATATGTCATGGTCAATTGTTTATAATGTCATTTGAGAATGGATGTAAGTTGGGATTTTCCTTGACCGTCTAATTCAACACATACCTAGGATGTTTTTATCCTAGAAATGAGACCCATAGCTTTAAATCTCACATACTCCGTGGTAAACTTAAATATTTTGTGATGACAGGATATCTTTAAAATGAGGCATGGATGACTAGTTTTTTCAATGGTATTATTTGGTTATATTATTATCATTCAAGTGGTATTTCTAAGAAATGTTATATTTTTCATGAATATACATATCTGAATCATGTAATGTCCCCTTTTTGGAATTTTAATAAAATGCCCAATTTTCCAATTTTTTCTCAAATTTGGCTCTTGACTAGTTTTGATGTCTAGACCTCCAAATTGACCCAAATGCTTCCAAATTTTATCTGAAGGTACATGAATGATAATATAAATTAAATATAATTCTCATGTATTTTTTTTTACCTCCCAATTACATCTACAAACTTGTTTAATGTTCTGTTCAAAGTAGGAGCCTTTACTAGCAAATTGGGGCTCCAATTCCCCCCAGGTAATTGCCGGAAATGGCTTCACAAATGATCCCAAAGTCACTTGAATTTATTAACAGAGGCTGGTTATGTTTAAGGGACCTTTTAAAATTCTCATATGCATCATGGTTCAGTTTATACATTCTGTTCTGACTCTTTCCAAAACAACTCCCAAGTCACAATTTCGACCCTTGGGGAAAGTGCACCAAATCTTCTCCCAATGCAATAAAAATGAGTAAAATGGATTGAAATTCTTAAGTAATGAAAATAAGAATTTAAATACACATAAATTAAATTCCATCCATCATACATTCAATAGATATGCATTCCTCCATTCAAAATAATAAGCATTACCATGGCATATATCAAAATGGAGTGGAAATGGTCATTGTTTGCTCATTAAAAGTCATTTTGACATACAAATATTGGGAATTTCAACTTGAAAATTTCTAAGAATTAATAATATATAATATTTAACTTATTACAATAATAAATTGACAATTAAATTATCCCCCAATTTGAAACCATCAGCAGTACAATGGTTCACAACAAGATAGTGGGGAAATGACACTATTTCTTCATTGTTCAACATTTTTACATGAATTATTTTGGGTATTTTGACCTGAGAATATTTTAAAAATTAAATATATATCATATAAATCATAACATAATATAATGAGCACTATAATATTCCCCAAAGAGATCAATAGCTTACCCAAATCGCAATCCCTCCATTGGCATGAATATGGTGTGAAAATTGGAAATAGTTGAGAGAGAGTGCTGCAATAGAAGAATAAAAATTATTTAATATATATTAAACCTACAAATAATACTCCATTAAATATCCATGAAATACCCGAGTGGCCTTTCCAAACACCAACTAGGATGGGAATCTTTCACCCTCGAAATTGGCTTAAGCAAGAAACTAGTCATCCACTAGCTCTCACAATTCACAAATGGCAATTTCACAAATGAGAAAATGCTTCTTCTCATGGATGATTCCTGTATTTTATAAAAATTATTGTTATTCTAATATTCCAAATCCATCCATAAACCAAATCCAGGTCGAATTGGTGTGGCTTCTCATGCTATGCCATGTGGCCTCTCTCTTCACCTTCCCTCTTCTTCCAAATTTGAGTAGGAGCCTCTTGGCCTTCTCCAAATACCAATTTAGACCTCCAAGATGATATATTCATTCCTGACATGTCAGTATGTCAGCCTTAAAATATTATTTGGGTCATAAATTTCATAGAATCTCCATCATTGGTGTCGTAGTTGTCATAAATGTAAGGGGAAACTATCCAAGTGTCCATGAAACTTCCATTTGGCTCTTCCTCTCCCATGTAACTTACAATTCATCCCAAATGAAACCTATGAAGTATATTGAAAATTTTATTAACCTCATAATCCATCCCAAAACATTAGGATTCCCATATATTCAAATTTGCAAGAGAAAGATACCATTTAACATAGGAATTCTACCTAGTTTGGGCCCCATAGTCTCCATGTGTCTACATGCTCTATTGCCACTTCCATTTTCTCTTGTATTTATTTAATAAGATAAATTGTTAAATATTTATCCCCTTATAATTTCTAAACATCATTTATTATCCCTCTTATTCCAAATCTCAAAGCTTCCACCCCCAACCTAGGAAACTAGTGATTTTCCTCCTTGGCAATTATTTGAGTTTTAGCATCCATTTGACAACTTTCATGAATATGGAAAATGTAATTTGGCCATTGTGACCCAATGCCAAATTTGGGTCATTACAAATAATTTCCATTTACTAATTAGTTTTTATTTTTTATAAAATAATAAACAGCATAATAGAACTCTTTTAATTTTTATTTTTATGGAACAAACAATTCTTCTCTTTTTTATGGCTTGAGGACACACCATATATTTGGTTTGGGGGGAAGGCTTGGAAAAATTAGATTGTTTTTAATTTTCATTATTTATGACAGATCATTTATATCTAACAAATGATAAGTGTTTTCAAGATAATGTAAGCAATGGAACTTGGTTATAGTATGAAGCATATTTTTACAGCAAAATCAATATGGAGGACTATACAAAGGATTGAATGAAGGTCCAAATGAAAGCAATATTGTAGCACTTATGATTAAAATTTGCTACCAAATTTTTTTCTTGGGAAAATAGTTTTCACCTCCATATCACTGCAAAGCTTTTAGTCATCATTTCACTGTTGATAATCTTATCCTCTTACCCAATCATGAATGTAAATTATTAAATGATCAATCTTCTTGTTATTCAAAATGCAATTTATGCCTTCATGTTATATGTTCAACTTGTCCAAAGTTTTACTTTGGACATGGTTTAATTAATTTTAAACCTTCATATAATGTTTGACATGAAATACATGCTATTTTTAAGTTACAGGCTAAAATATTGAAGTTTAAATCACCTCCTTCATCTGCCAAGTCGAAGGTGGCTTCTAGTCTTCCTTCTTCCTAAATTATTTTTCTTTTTGCTCAGTCGGACATGGCATTTCTCTGGTTTGGGGGAATGTTGATCCTAGATTTGATATCATTTTTGGTAGTTAAATTACTCATTTAAACATATGTTTTGTCATATTTTGCATATTTTATGTCACGTAGATCACTATTCAGCCCCAGGTATGAATGTATTTAAGGTTTATATAAAATCCATTTATTATTATAATTTTATGATTTTATTGATTAAAATTGACATGGTTTGAAGCACATTTGATTTATAAATTTATATGTACATTTGTTTGCAGGTTATATAATCTTTTTGGATGAATTAACAACAAACACGTATTCATCTAGCCATGTGCACAACATTTCCAGCTCATCATCCAACTCCCTGCTCAAAACTCATTGGCAAGTTTTGTTAGAATAATAAACCCATAGTTAGCTACCTTAGACATTAATTAATCCATTTTTGTCTTATTTTCCTAGTTTCCTATATTCCAATCTATGCAAGTTGTCTTCCACATGGCATAGAAGTCAAACTTGCTAAAACTGAGTCATGGAGCACTTCGGAAACCTCTTGGAAACCATATTTAGCATGTCTACTTTATTCCAGATCCTCCAAAGCACATATCTACTTTTTCTGCTAAGTTGTCTGTTTTATTGAGAAATAAGGAAAAAGGGAAAGTAAGACTAGGTGTACTTGACTTGTTTTTTTCCCTCATCATCCTCCATCTTTTTCTCCTAATAAAAGCATGTATGAGTTTTCTTTCCATCCCTTTTTATCTTTCATACTTGACTTTGCCAATTCGTGAGCCTCTAAGTGGATTTGGAAACTGCTTTATGCACCTATGAGGGATTTGACTAGATTTAGTAAGCCTACCTTTTTACTATTGGAATGGCATCCTTATGCATTCAAATATCTCATGTAATTATATATTGCAGTAGCCTATGAATTCATAAGGTTGGCTAGTGTACACTTATTCAATACATATTAGTGTTATGCTCCAATTTGAGTCTCCTTTGTTTGTAATTTTGCATGTTTGATTAGCAATTTTGTGAGTGCAATTGTTCTATCAATTGGGTTCAATTTCCACATGGTATCAGAGCCTTTGTATATCAATTTCTCTCCTTTCATATTTCTATTTCAAGTTTAACATCTTTACTGGGTGCATATTTTGCTGACTGAAGGGCACAGTTTCTAAGCTATGGATCAATCTCAGAAGATCATCTTGACTCCATTTAATTTGTTTGAATGGAAGGCAAAGATGGAGATAATGTTGAGAGTGAAAGGTATCTACATGGTGACTATGGAAACAGAAGCAAATCCCAATGCAACTACAGAGAAAATTAAATGGCACAACAGGAGGGATGAGGCCTATGGTCTTTTGTGTCTGAGCATTTCGAGAGACCCCCTCTTCCATCTTGATGGAATAACATCACCTAATTGAGTGTGGTATAAGCTTGCAGAGCTTTTTGCTAAGACAGATGAGATGAGAGGACATCAAATTGAGAATGAATTGACCTCTTTGAGTCCTAGGAGCTTTGAATCCTTGCAACTCTACTTTTCCAAGTTTAAAGCCCTTGTTTTGCAACTAAAATAGTGTGGAATTGAAAAGAAGGAAGAGAAACTAGTTTTGGCCATACTCTCAAAGATTGTCTTGAGAAACTAGATCTATTATAGCATATATAATCAAAAATGTAAAAGCATTTGACATATTCCCATGGATAAAATATTCAATCAAATACACATCATTGGACAGGAAAAGATATTTCTATTAATATGAATCAGAGATTACAATATAGATACAACCTCTAATGGCACGTATGCGAACCGTAGAAACTGAATCCCCCACTTGGGCCTCCACCACTTCAATCCTCTATCTCTTGATAGCAAGCTCACAAGCAAAAGGAAATCTTGGGAAGAACACAAAAGTGCTCCAAGGGACAAAGGGATGCAGACTCAAGTATAAGTTCTGGCAACAATGGACTATAGTTTCTTTTCTCTCAATTCTCTCTTCTTGCCTTCAATGTACCAAGGGGTTCCTTATATAGATTCAAAAGGGATAATGAAGGGTCGAATCCGAGTTATCTCAAGGCATATGGAAGGCCAGGATTCAAATGAGTCGGATCCATGTCAAGGAAAACTCCAAAAGGATTTGGATTATGCACACATCCCGATGTACGTGGTTACAAGGGTCAAACCCGTGTATGTACGCGATTATAGGTTTAAAATCCGCATATATCATTTTTCATATGTTTTTAGGGATGATCAAGGAAACATAAAAGGAAAAAATATGGTCCAAGGGGTCTAAAGAGTCTGCAGTGGGACAGGGGAAGGCCATCCAAAGTGTGATTAACCTAGAGTGGTGAAATTCGCTATAACAGACATCATCATCACATTTTTTAGGTATTTCTTATTTTTGGGGTAGCAGGGTCCATCAAAAGTATTTATTGTGGGTACTCGCTTGATGTGGAATTAAATTCCACATCCAACGAGCTCTCTCAATCAGAATTTGAGTAAAAACATACGGAGATATGTTGAAAATACGAACAAAAAAAGCAGTTTTCTTTTATGACAAATATTTCAATTCAACCATTATGGTTGACTCATTTTATTGAAATTCTATTGGTTTCTAAATTCCAACTCACAAAATTTGTTGTTGGGGCATTTTCTTAGAAGGCCCATTTTAGACACCAAATTTTCTCTAATGACCAAGCTTTGGTTGCTGGAGATTCGAGGGTGGATTCAAAAGGCAAGAAGAAAGCTAAGAAGCCACCTAAGAAAAAGAGAGACAATAACAAGTCTCAAGAGGAGCCCCAAGGCTCCAAGAAGAACTTACAGAAGAAGAAGAACAAAGGAGAAATGAACACGTGTGCATAATAAATTAAGGGCTACCATCCCAAGAGCTCCTATATGAAGAAGCAAATTAACATGTTGACCCAACTCCTACAAAAGATTAACATCTCCCTTCCTGATTTCTCAAAGAAGAGGGAAGGAGGATCAAATTCAGAGGACAGAGAGAGAGTACATGCTTTTGTTGCTGGCGCATCAAGATCACATAGCTTCATCATAGAATCTAGATCTTCTAGGCATAAGTTTTTGACCAAGGAGGCATTCTCCTCTCTTGACATGTCGAAAGGTCCACCAATAGTGTTGGGAGATGACTCTCTCATTGAGAGTTTGGGGAAAGGAAGGATTGATCTTGACCAACGGTAAGTTCAATAATGTCTTTTATGTTTTAGGTCTTGCCTCTAACCTCTTTTTAGAGTATCAGATGACTCACATAGGGTCTCCAAAGAAGGTCATCTTCTCCCCTGATTATGTCGAGATCACAAACATCTCGAATGATAAAGTCACTACAAAAGGTGTTGTAGATCACACTTCGAAGGTATGCATGTTTTCACATTTTCTACCATAGTCAAACCCCTCTACTCTTCTGATTCATGATAATGAGGAAAGCAAGATTTGGAATGAAATATTTTCCCATCTTAACTATACGTATCTTTCTGATTTGAGTGAAAAAAATATGGTCATAGGGTTACGAAAGATTAAGTTTTCCAAGGAATTCTGTCAAGGTTGTATCCTAGAAAAACACCCATAGCACAAATTTGAGAGAGATAGTCATGAGAGAACCTTTGCACCTCTTGAGTTGATACATAGTGATGTTGCTATTCCATTTCCCCATATGTCCATGATTCAAGCCAAATATGCATTGACCTTCATAGATGAATTTTCCAAGTATTGTTGGGTTTACTTCCTAAAGAACAAGTCTAAATTTTTTGACCTCTTCAAAGTCTTTAAGGCCTTGGTTGAAAACCAGTCTCAGAGGAGACTCAAGATCCTCATATCTGACAATGGTGGTGATTATGTCAAGTATGGGTTCATTCAATATTGTAAAGCTGCAGGTATTCAGATGCAACATTCAATCCCTTACACACCACAACAAAATGGTGTTGCTGAGAGAAAGAATAGATCACTGAAGGAGATGGAAACCTGTATGATGGAGGCTAAGACTTTGCCCCCAAAGTTTTGGGACAGGATATAAAATATGCATCCTATATCCAGAATAGGGTGCCTCATAAACATCTTGATGGTATGACTACTTTTGAAGCTTAGAATGGGCACAAGCCAGATGTGACCCATTTCAGGATTTTTGGCTCAAAGGCTTGGGATAGAATTCCAACAGAAAAGAGAAAGCCTTTGCAGCCCCAAAGCCAAGAGTGAATATTTGTTTGGTATTCTAAATATTCAAAAGGGTACAATCTGATCAACTTGACCACAAACAAATACTTCATTGAAAGGAGTGTTCAATTCAAAGAAGAGCCTTTAGCAGCAGTTGAAGTTGGAGAGTCTTCTTCACCACCAGAACCATTAAATGTAAGTGGAGAGACAAATGAGTTTTTTGATTCTAATATGTCTGATAATGATGATTTAATTGCTGATCCTAACAGTCCTACAAGACAAAAATGGGTAGAAAATGCCATTCATGTAGCTGGGGAACTAGCTGGAAATCCCAGTGGTCCTAGGAGGACTAGATCTCAGTTTGAGAGTGCCCTATGTATAAAAGACTCTTTGTTTGTAAATAAGTGCTATCTGATGGTTGAATTAGACACACAGACATATCAAGATGCATCACATGATCCAAAATGGAAAACAGCCATGAAATAAGAATTCAGCTCACTCCAGAAGAACAAGACTTGGGAACTGGTTGAACTTCCCCCAGGGAGGAAGCTAGTTCCATGTAAGTGGGTTTTAAAAAATAAGTTTTATGCTCATGGTTCACCTTTGAAATATAAGGAAATATTGGTATCCAATGGCTACTCACAGGTACATGGTATTGACTACAATGAAACCTTTTCACCAATGGAAAATATGGACTCCATAAGGCTAGCCTTAACCATTGCAGCTTCGAAGCAATGGGAGGTACATCACATGGATGTGAAGTGTGATTTCATGAATGGAGATATTACTGAATATATTTACATGTATAAACCTCAAGGTTTTGTTTCTAATCCATCTTTTGTGTGCAGGTTAAATAAATCATTGTATGGGCTCAAGCAAGCCCCTAGGGCTTGGTATGCCAAGATTGATGGATTTCTGCTATCATTGAGTTTTGTTTGATGCAAATATGATCCTAATGTTTATTTGAATATGATTCATGGTTATTTGATGATTATTGTCTTGTATGTGGATGACCTTCTGATTACAAGAAGTTTAAAGAAATAAATTGCCTCCTTGAAGGATGCAATGAACCATGCATTTTCTATGACTGATTTGGGGTTGTTGAGCAAATTCTTGGGTATCGAAATTGCTCAATCCCAACTTGGGATAAAAGTACATCAGTCCAAGTATGCTTTAGATTTTATGAACAAGTTCAACATGAAATATTGCAAGCCAAGCAAGACTCCCTTACTTTTAGGAGTTAAGCTTGAAGAAGCAGGTTCTTCTCCTATGGTAAATAATACACTGTATAGGTATTTCATTGGGTGTTTGCTTTACCTTACAAACAATCGACCTAATATTTATTATGTAGTAAGTGTGGCTTCAATATACATGGATCAGTCTCATGATATCCATTGTAGAGCAGCCAAAAGGATCCTTAACTTTGTTCAAGGAACAAGAACTAATGGGATTTTCTACAAAGCTAAATCTGATGTTGATTTGATTGTGTTTACTGATAGTGATTGGGCAGGTGACAACATAGATCGAAATTAAAAATCAGGACATGTTTTAATGCTTACTGAAGGACCAATCAGCTGGTTAAGCAAGAAACATAGTGCCATAGAACTCTCATCTACAGAAGCAGAGTATAGAGAAGTTGTAAATGCAGCAACTCAATGTTTATGGTTGCAGGGAATACTTGGTGAGTGTAGCTTCGAATTAGAGTTTTCAACTATTATCTATTGTGATAATTATAGCACCATTTGAATCTATAATGATCTAGTTCATAAACAAAGAACCAAACACATTGAGATCCATATGCAATACATCGGATAGCTTGTGCATGATGGCACCATTCACCTACTTTTCTATGCATATTCAAAACAAGTAGTAGAGATCTTCACCAAAGTTTTTTGTGACAAGAAATTAAGCAATCTCAAATCACTGCTATGGATTTTTGATCATGCTATGAAGCATAATTGATGACAACATTTTCAAATTTTGTTTTACTATCCATGTATAAGGGACGATTTTTCCACTGGGTTTTTGCCTCTTTCCTTGGTTAAATGGACATGCAGTATGTAAAGGGTGACTAAGCCTTCTTGCTAGGCCCTATTTTTTTCTGATATTTACTCATAAATACAAGATTAAGGGGGGGTGTTAGAATAATCAACCCACAGTTACCTACCTTATACATTAATTAATCCAATTTTGTTTTATTTGCGTAGTTTCCTATATTCCACTCTATGAAAGTTGTCTTCCACATGGCATAGAAGTCAAACTTCCTAAAAATGAGTCATGGAGCACGTGGGAAACCTCTTGGAAACCATATTTAGCATGTCTAATTTATTCTAGATCCTCCAAAGTGCATATCTGTTTTTTCTGCTAAGTGGCCTGTTTTATTGAGAAATAAGGCAAAAGGGAAAGTAATACTAGGTGTAGTTGACTTGTTTTTTTCCATCATCATTCTCCATACTTTTCTCCTAATAAAAGCATTTATGAGTTCTATTTCCATCCCTTATTATCTTGCTTACTTTACTTTGCCAATTCGTAAGCCTCTAAGTGGATTTGGAAACTGCTTTATGCGCCTATGGGGGATTTGACTAGATTTAGTAAGCCTACTTTTTTACTATTGGAATGGAATCCTTATGCATTCGAATATCTCATGTAATTATATTGTGTATTAGCCTATGAATTCACAAGGTTGGCTAGTGTACACTTATTCAATACAGATTAGTGTTATGCTCCAATTTGAGTCTGCTTTGTTTGTAATTTTGCATGTTTGATTAGCAATTTTGTGAGTGCAATTGTTATATCACTTGGGTTAAATTTACACATGGTATCAGAGCCTTTGTAGATCAATTTCTCTCCTTCCATATTTTTATTTCAAGTTGGACATTTTGACTGGGAGCATATTCTGCTGACTGAAGGGCACAGTTTCTGAGCTATGGATCAATCTCAAAAGATCATCTTGACTCCATTTAATTTATTTGAATGGAAAGAAGAGATGGAGATACTGTTGAGAGAAAAACGTATCTACATTATGACTATGGAAACTGAGGCAGATTCCAATGCAGCTGCAGAGAAAATTAAATGGAGCAATAGGAGGGATGAGGCCTATGGTCTTATGTGTCTCAACATTTCAAGAGACCACCTCTTCCATCTTGATGGATTAACATCACCTAATGAAGTGTGGTAGAATATTGTAGATATTTTTGGTAATATAGATAAGATGAGAGAACATCAAATCCAAAATTAATTGACCTCTTTGAGTCCTAGCAGCTTCGAATCCCTACAACTCTACTTTTTGAAGTTTAAAGCCCTTGTTTTGCAGCTAAAACAGTGTGGAATTGAAAAGAAGGAAGAGCAACTAGTTTTTTCCATACTCTCGAATATTGGCCCTACCTATTCATTGCTTGTTTCAACCTTCCATGCCACAAAGTTGACATCTTGAGCCTGGAAGATGCCTAAGCTTGCAGAGTTCATGGAATCCCTTACACAAGAACAAGATAAATTGGTGATGATGGGAACCATAAAACCTTCCAAAGACGAAGCTTAGTTTCTAGATATTCAAGGGTGGATTCAAAAGGCAAGAAGAAAGCTAATAAGCCACCTGAGCAAAAGAGAGACAAGAATAAGTCTCAAGAGGAGCCCCAAGGCTCCAAGAAGAACTTCCAGAACAAGAAGAACAAAGGAGAAATGAGCAAGTGCACATACTGCAGTAATGGATATCATCCTGAGAGATCCTGTATCAAGAAGCAAATTGACATGCTGACCCAAATCCTGGAGAAGAATAACATCACCCTTCCTAATTGGTCAAATAAGAGGGAAGGAGGATCAAATTCAGAGGACAAAGAGAGAGTACATGCTTTGGTTGCTGGCATATCAAGATCACCTAGCTCCATCATAGACTATGGAGCTTATAGACATATGGTTTTGACCAAGGAGGCATTCTCCTTTCTTGACATGTTGAAAGGTCCACCAATAGTGTTGGGAGATGACTCTCTCATTGACAGTTTGGGGAAAGGAAGGATTGATCTTGACCATGGTAAGTTCAATAATGTGTTGTATGTTCTAGGTCTTTCCTCTAACCTCTTATCAGTGTATCAGATGATTCACACAGTGTATCCAAATAAGGTCATCTTCTCCCCTGATGATGTTGAGATCATAGAGATCTCGAATGATAAAGTCATTGCAAAAGGTTTTGGAGATCACACTTTGAATGTATACATGTTTTCACATTTTATACCCTACTCAAACTCCTCTGCTCTTCTGATTCATGTTAATGAGGAAAGCAAGCTTTGGCATGAAATATGTGGCCATCTTAACTATAAGTATCTTTCTGATTTGATTGAAAAAGATATGGTCATAGGGTTACCAAAGATTAAGTTTTCCAAGGGAGTCTGTCAAAGTTATATCCTAGGAAACCACCCAGAGCACAAATTTGAGAGAGCTAGTCATGAGAGAACCTCTGCACCTCTTGAGTTGATCCATAGTGATGTTTCTGGTCCATTTCCTCATACATCCATGAGTCAATCCAAATATGCATTGACGTTCATAGATGACTTTTTGAGGTATTGTTGGGTTTACTTCCTAAAGCACAAGTCTGAATTTTTTTACCTCTTCAAAGTCTTTAAGGCCTTGGTTGAAAACAAGTCTGGGAGGAGAATCAACATACTTATATTTGACAATGGTGGTGAGTATGTCAAGTTTTATTTCATTCAATATTGTAAATATGTAGGTATTCATATGCATCATTCAGTCCCTTACACACCACAAAAAAATGGTGTTGCTGAGAGAAAGAACAGATCATTGAAGGAGATGGCAACCTGTATGATGGAGGCTAAGACTTTTCCACCAAAGTGTTGGGATAAGGATTTAAACTATGCATCCTATATCTAGATAAGGGTGCCTCATAAACAACTTGATGGTGTGGCTCCTTTTGAATCTTGGAGTGGGAGCAAGATAGATGTGACCCATTTCAGGATTTTTGGCTCAAAGGCTTGGGCTAGAATTCCAACAGAAAAGAGAAAGGGTTTGCAGCCCCAAATTCAAGAGTGCCTATTTATTGGGTATTATAAAGATTCAAAATGGTAAAATCTGATCAACTTGAGCACAAACAAATCCTTCACTGAAAGGATTGTTCAATTCCAAGAAGAGCCTTTAGTAGCAGCTGAAGTTGGAGAGTATTCTTCACCACTAAAAACATTGAATGTAAGTGGAGAGGAAAATGAGTTTGTTGATTCTGATATGTCTTATAATAATTATTTAATTTAAGAACCTAATAGTCCTACAAGACAAAAATGGGAAGCAAATACCATTCATGCAGCTGGGAACTAGCTGGAAATCCTAGTGATCCTAGGAGGACTAGATCTCAGTTTGAGAGTGCCCTGTGTATGAAAGACCCTTTGTTTGAAAAGAAGTGATATCTGATGGTTGAATCAGACCCATAGAGATATGAATATGCAGCACATGATCCAAAAATGGAAACATCCATGAAAGAAGAATTCATCTCACTCTAGAAGAACAACACTTGGGAACTGGTTGATTTTCCCCCACGGAGGAAGCTAGTTCAATGTAAATGGGTTTTCAAAACTAAGTTTGCTGCTGATGGTTCACATTTGAAATATATGCAATATTTTTAGCCAAGTTCTACTCATAGGTACATGGTATTGACTACAATGAAACCTTTGCACCGATGGCAAAGATGGACTCCATAAGGCTAGCCTTAGCCATTGCAGTTTTGAAGCAGTGGGAGGTACATCACATCAATGTAAAGTGTGCTTTCTTGAATGGAGATATTACTGAAGATATTTACATGAAAAAAACTCAAGGTTTTTTTTGTAATCCATCCTTTTTGTGCAGGTTAAAGAAATCATTGTATGGGCTCAAGCAAGCCCCTAGGGCTTGATATGCCAAGATTGATGGCTTTCTGTTGTCATTGAGTTTTGTTCGAATCAAGTATGATAATAATATTTATTTGAATTTGATTCATGGTTCTTTGATTATTATTGTCTTGGATGTGGATGACCTTCTGATTTCAGGAAGTTCAAAGAAAGAAATTGCCTCCTTGAAGGATGCAATGAACCATCCATTTTCTATCACTGATTTGGGGTTGTTGAGCCAATTCTTGGGTCTTGAAATTGCTCAATCCCAAAATGGAATAAAAGTACATCAGTACAAGTATGATTTAAATTTTCTGAACAAGTTCGACATGAAATATTTCAAGCCAAGCAAGACACCCTTCCTTTCAGGAGTTAAGCTTGAAGAAGCAGGTTCTTCTCCTATGGTAAATAATACACTGTATAGGCAGTTGATTAGGTGTTTTCTTTACCTTACACACACTTGACCTGATATTTCTTATGTAGTAAGTGTGGCTTAAATATACATGGATTAGCCTCATGAGATCCATTGGAGAGCAGCCAAAAGGATCCTTAACTTTGTTCAAGGAACAAGAACTCATAGGATCTTCTACAAAGCTAAATCTTATCTTGATTTGATGGGTTTAATGATAGTGATTGGGTAGGTGACAACACAGATCAAAAGTCAACATCAGGATATGTGTTCATGCTTATTGAAGGACCAATCATCTGGTCAAGCAAGAAACATATTTCCATAGCACTCTCATCTACAGAAGGAAAGTATAGAGGAATTGTAAATGTAGCAAGTCAATGTTTATGGTTGCAGGGAATACTTGGTGAATGTGGCTTTGAATCAGAGTTTTCAACTATTATATATTGTGATAATATAAGCACCACTTCAATATGCAATGATCTAGTTCAGAGATAGAGAACCAAACACATTGAGATCCATATGCACTACATCAGACAGCTTGTGCATGATGGCACCATTCACCTACTCTTTTGTGCATCTTCAGAACAAGTAGCAGACATATTCACCAAAGTTTTTTGTGAGAAGACATTCAGCGATATCAAATCAATATTGGAGATTGCTGATAATGCTGTGAAGCTTGATTGATTACAAAAATTTCTCAATTTTCTTTTTTATCGTCCATGTTTAAGGGAGGCTTTTTCGACTGGATTTTTGCCTCTTTCCTTGGTTAAACAGACATGCAGTATGTAAAGGGTGACTAAGCCTTGTTTCTAGGCCCTATATTTTTCTAATATTTACTCATAATTTCAGGATTAAGGGGGGTTTTAAGAATAATCAACCCATATTTACCTACCTTAGACATTAATTAATCCATTTTTGTCTTATTTTCCTAGTTTCCTATATTCCACTCTATGCAAGTTTTCTTCCACATGCCATAGAAGTGAAAATTGCTAAAACTGAGTCATGGAGTGCTTGGGAAACCTATTGGAATCCATATTTAGCATGTCTACTTTATTCCAAATCCTCCAAAGCGCATATCCGCTTTTTCTGCTAAGTTGCTTGTTTTATTGAGAAATAAGGCAAAAAGGGAAAGTAAGACTAGGTGTAGTTGACTTGTTTTTTTCCCTCATCATCCTCCTTCCTTTTGTCCTAATAAAAGTATGTATGATTTTTATTTCCATCCCTTATTAGCTTCCCTACTTGACTTTTCCAATTCGCGAGTCTCTAAGTGGATTTGGAAACTGCTTTATGCACCTATGGGGGATTTGACTAGATTTAGTAAGCCTACTTTTTTACTATTTCGAATGGAATACTTATGCATTCGAATATATCATGTAATTATATATTTCAGTATCCTATGAATTCATAAGGTTGGATATTGTACACTTATTCAATACATATTAGTGTTATGCTCCAATTTTAGTCTCCTTTGTTTATAATTTTGCATGTTTGATTAGCAATTTTGTGAGTGCAATTGTTCTATCACTTGGGTTCAATTTCCATAGGTTTCCAGGAATTTAAAATGTCATTAATATATACCATAGGCCTTAAGCACACCTACATACATATGTCACATTCATCATAGATATGTTCCCAGCATATCCAACTTGCTGTTCAACTATCCGTCCAAATCGTTAACCAGACTGCACGTTGTTGATAGTCGATTCCAGGCATTAAAATGACTAAAACATCCTGTGAACTATTTACTATCCACACATCTAGTTAATGAAGCTCACTTCTAGATAATCCACCATCCTGCATCCTCCTTTGTTGACACCTCACTAATAGTCCATGTGTTGGGTTGATGCATTTAAACCACGTTCCAGAAGACTCGCCCGTGTACATTTCCTCTTTTTGCCACCACTCCACTAGCTGTGCTAACAAAGGAGCTTGTGTGCCACATCATGCATGCTGAAGAGAATCATTTGCAATGAAGAGGGATCTTGTGCGTTACACCATCCAATGAAGAGAGATGATGCGCGCTGAAGAAGGAGGATGTTATGCGTTGGAGTTAGATTAGGTAAACACCTTTATGGATTGACTAAATTTAGAGAGGTGTCAAGCACTAAAGGGTCAAATTTCTCATGCTTATAAACATTGTATATAAACACCTCCTTGTGTAGAGTTAGAGACTTGATCATTTCATTTGTTAGACAGTCATTTTTGAAGAAGAATTCTATAATTTTGTTCCATCGTTTTAATAAAGAGATGTGTGCTTTGCTGTTGATGATTGTGTTTGAGTAAGCGTTAGCCAGGAAACACTCCTGATTGTTGAGAGTGCCCCTCATCAACCAGAGGCTCATTCTTCTGTGTAATTTTGTTCTTTTCTTTTTGTTATAGCTAGTTTAATTTATTTTCATTAGATTACTGTTATTTCCTGTAATGCAATTTTATTTCTGAAATTAGATAGCTAGTTGCACACATAGTTTGCTTTTAGATTTGTTTCGAGTCATTTCATTTTCAGTTTATTGGTCAGTTTATTTGCAAGCATATAGAATAGACTGATTTTTTATCAAGTTAAATAGATTCAGTTCTATTTATTTCCTTTCTGTTATAAGTTATGCAATTTCAATTTCAGCTTGTTTATTAATATGCAATGATTTATTTTCATGAATTTGTTTGAGTATATTTCACTATCGAATTTGATTAATAAGTAGGTTTATTTCTTTCCTTCATGCATTAGATTTACATCTACATGAATTCAGCTGAATATTAGCTCATTTAGGTTATTTTCTGCTATTTTAACTGTGCAAACCGTCATTTGGACAACTTGTTTGAACTGTCATTTAGCCATCCCTTTCAGGCCTACAGTTCAGTCTGTCATTCAGCCCATAGTTTGATTTTAATGCTTTTAATGTGTTTTGAGATTGTTTTAAGTTTTGTTCCTTTAATATTTGAAGTATGCTATGACTGTAATAGTTAGATGATAGTTCTATTTTACATTAAAGTTGAATTTGGATTGTTTTAGGTTATTTATTAAAAGTTACCTTACTTCTTTTTACCTTGAATATGTTTTGGGTTATTTTATGTTTTGTTTCTTGAGTTTGTTTCTGATTTCTTTTTACTGATGTATTGTTTTGTGATGATGACTTTGGATTGATTTATCTATTTTCATGTAAAATTCAATGTTATATGTGTTATCCTAAGCATGTTTTTAGGTTGTTTCTTTTTACATTGTGTGATTATTGAAAGGGACTTGTAGGACAAAATTCAAATATATTCCTATTAAGTTTTCTACTAGTTTCTTTTTATTAAGTTTTCTACTTGCTTATAATTTAGGTATTCCTTTCATTTTAGTTTTCTATTTAAAAATTTAGTTGTTGATAATATCTTTTTCAGTTTAAAGATTATTTATTTATAAGAAATTATCCATTATCTAGTTTATTATTCTGTTTTGGTTTAATTCCTTTAATAGTTTAATTCTTAGGAGTTTGAATTGGTTTTTCATTTTGAAAGATATTTAGATCTTTATTTTGTTAAAATATTTTGACAATGCCATAGGAACCCCTCTGCCTTCGCATATATTTTTTGTCAACTCTAATCCTACCAACCCAGTTGATAATTAAATATTATGTGAATTAATCTAGTCAATATAACACCACACAATCCTGGAGGTGCTCATTGGGTTGGCTTTGTTTGATCCCTCCCTGCATCAATTTTGGTATCAGAGCAAGGAAAATATCATGTGAGAGAAGTGTAGTAGTAGAATCCTGGAAATAGAAAAGAATAGTGCTCAAGAGGTTCTAGATAGAGTACCAGCGTTACCAAAAGACCAAGTACATAGAAGGGGCTTGGTGACGTAAGTTGTAGCAGTGTGAAAGAGAATTGTTATTGGACAGGATTAGTGCAAGAGGATGGATGCACACATAGGCAAAGCAAGAGGTGGACCAGTGGTGAATGAAAAATTTATGGAGGAAACGAGGGAGCTACAAGCATGTCTCTGAAGGTGAGAAGACATACCAACAGCAGTCTGAAAAGAAGAAGAGTTTGCATGCAAGTGGAGTAGAGGCTTGTAGCGTCAACAGTAAATTATAGGCATAGATACCTACTTTGGAAGAAGTCTGTGTATAAAAGGGATAGCAGAAAGAGTGAATACATCTCAGCAAAAGAAGTCATAATATTTGAAGACAATGATGAAGGAAATTAGTGAGTGTTTCTGAGAGAAAGTGAAGTGTGGCCAAGGACCTAGTATTTCAACTAAGGATTGAAGTACAGGAGGGTAGTTATGTTCTCATGTAGATAATTTGTAGGAGAAATCCTAGAAGGAACATAGAGTAGTGCTCAGGAGGGTTCTAGAAAGACGACCAGTACTTGCTGAAAGACCAAGCATAGAGGAGGTCTAGTGAGGTGAGATGTAGCAGGGAGAACTGTTACTACAGAGGCTAGTGCATCTCATAGAGAGTGAAAGAAACTAAAGAAGATGAATATTGAGAGTCACAACAGAGGTTCAGGAGGCAGCGACAAAAGGAGGAAAGAAAATTCCAAGGAAAATGGCATATGGAGGCAGTTGAATGATGAAGAGTATGAGAGAGAGAAGGCTAAGATAAAAGTCCATATGGAAGTAATGATGGAGCTATTACAAAAGAAGGAGGAATACTAGAGATGTGGTTTTATTGTGAAAATAAAGTTGAAGTGGGATAAGCTACAAAGGAGAGGAGATAAACTGATGAATGCTCAGTATGAAGAAGAGATACTCAAGGCAAGAGAGTTGTTACAGTTGATTTTACCACACATGGTTGATCACACTTTTATGGCCTTCCTTGTCCCTCTACAGACTCTTTGGACCCCATGGACCATTATTGTACCTTTGATGTTTCCAATACCATCCCTAAAATCACCTATTATTTGTTGTACTCGACTTTTAAACCCTTGCATATATACGTGGATAGCTTAAACCAGCGTACATCGGGATGTGTGCATAAGTCAAAATATTTTTGGAGTTTTCCTTGACGTGGATCCAAGTCACTTGTCTCTTGGCCTTCCATATGCCTTGAGGTCGCTTGGATTTGACCTTCCATTACCCCGATGAAGCACTATATAAGGAACCTCTTGGATACATTGAAGGGGAGGAATTGAAGACCAAGAAAACTATAGTCCATTATTGTCGTAGCTTGCTTATAATTGAGTCTAGATCCCTTTGTCTCTTGGAGAACTTTGTTTTCTTCCCAAGATTGAATTTATTTGCTTGCTATCAAGAGATGGAGGATTGAGGTGGTGGAGGCCTAGGTGGAGGACTCAATTTCTCTGGTTTGCAGACGTGCCGACAAAGGTTGTCACTTATGTAATCTATGGTTTTATTAATAGAAATATATTTTCCTATCCAATGATGTGCATTTAAATGAATATTGAATCCATGTATGCGTTTAATTGCTTATACATTATTGACTATATATGCTAGAGTAGGCCTAACACTATATTATATATCATGTTTGTGTTGTTTACTGTTGTTGAGAGTAAATTGCTAACGCAAGTTGGATTGGAAAAAGCTCAAGAACGATCTACTTCAACCATCTAGAATAATATATGTTTCAAGATCCTTTAGTGTTAGATGTTGTATTTCTCTTACATATTGGGAAGGGATTGATTTCTTTGGTTTCTCTGTCTGTTGTGGTACACCCCAAGCCATAGGAAATTTTCTCCGTATCAAGAGTGTTTGAGGGATGTGTTGAAGATTGAAGCTTCAAGCAAGACCAAGAGGTCTCAATGTTTTGAAACTAATATTTTGTGTATGTCAATAGGTACAAAGAATGAGGAAAGACAATTTTATAATATTTTCATAAAGGACGAAGGAAGTATTAATGTATTTGTAACTTCGAAATGCATTCACTTATATATCTTATGTCTTGTACCCCAATGTTTATTCCAAGATGTGTCTATAATGTAATTGAGTCATGTCATGCCCCGATGTTCTGATCAGGAGGATCTATAATGTAAACAAGTCATGTCAATTCATTGTGGGTAACCCTCCTATTGATCAAGGGTTAAAGTCCCTGTAGTTCCGGGCCACTAGGGTTATTAGACTCACCTAGTGAAGTCGGCCCTAGTTGGGTTTAGTCAAGTCATGAATTAGTATAAATAGAGAGATATCCTCTTTATTTATCATACAAATCATTCACACTCAGTTGTAGTGCATATCTAAGGAAGAAGAAGACACTGGGGCTAGGAAGAAAGAGGTTACTACTGTCGGGAGATCATCTTACTGTTTTGAGATTTTCTATTTGGTGTTGATTCTATCTTTGAGGAAGTTACGAGGTTTTCTTCATTTATGGTTTCCCTGAGGAAAAACACTATGTTCATTGTCTCATGTGTTTTATTGTTTTTCTTGTTATTCTCTCAGTTAAAGATCCTAATATAATGCTAGCTTAATGTTAAAAATCTAACATGGTATCAGAGATAACCTGAGAAGAAGACATTGTGCAGTTGTGGGAACTAGGGATTCCTATTTTTTGGATCTCTCACCATAGAGTTCCTACAAAATAAGTTTGGAATAACTCTCCTCCCTAGGGCGCATCTTTCTATCAAAGCAGAATCCAATTTTGAGGTTTTTTAGTTTTGGACCTGACATTGCTGCCGAAAATTAGGGATTTTCACAGAAGTAGAATTTTTTAGTGAGCCCGGGCTTGGATTGATATCCTCCTCAAAATCAAAGTTAGGGATCAATATCAAAGCATTTGGTTGGACAAAACTCTAGGAAAAACAAAACCCTAATTTGCTCCTGAACCAGCACTACAGAATTTCAACTTCAAATCCAAATCCGACATCTTGAACTGGTAATATCTAAATCTTTTGTATTTCCATTTGAGGTTCTCGGTTAATCTGTCTCATCATACCAAGCTTGATGAAAATATTGAGGGAGCTAATAACTTCTGAGCCTGGAAGTATAGGATCTCCCTGGTCTTGGAAGAGAATGAGTTGGACTCCTACATCAATGAGGAGGTTCTAGTTCCAGAGGGAGATGAGGCTAAGGCCTTACATAAGAAGAAGTTGGTTATGGAAAAGAGGATCATTACTGATTTAGTCAAGGATCACCTCATACCACAGGTGTCCTCCCTAAAGACACCTAAAGCTATGTTTGATGCCCTAACCAAATTGTTTAAAGGAAAGAACATAAACCGGAAGATGACCTTGAGGAACCAGTTGAATAATGTGAAGATACAGAATGCAGAAACCATCCAATCTTACTTTACAAGGGTTTCTCAGATCGAGGAATAATTGGAAGCAGTAGATGAAGAAATGGAGAATGCATAGATTGTAATAAGCACCTTGAATGGTCTCCCTAAGACATGTGACTCTTTTATTCAAGGGATTTGTGCCAGAAAGAAGTTAGTCAAGTTCAGCAAACTATGGGAAGAATGCTCTCAAGAAGAAGCTCAAATACCAGCTCAAGAAGCAAAGATGGGAAGTGAAGATCAAGCTCTCATAGTAAAATCCAAGAAAACCAGATCTAGCCACCATAGAAGTAAGTACTCTCATCAAAGGAATAACTTTAGAAATCATATAGATAAGTCTAGGTTCATTTGCTATACATGTGATGAAAGAGTACACTTTGCTATAGATTGTCCTAAGAACAAAAGTATCTCTCACAAGAATAAGGGAAACAAGAGAAGACATCATGCTCATGCTGCAGAGGATGATGAACCTTCCACAAAGAGAAACAGACAAGTCAGTGATGATTGGATTATAGACAGTGGTGCTTCCAAGCACATGACATGATTCAAGGAATCCTTTGTGAAATTATCTGAACATGAATCACCTCACAAGGCGAAACTTGGAGATCACTACCAGTATCCATTAAAAGGTATTTGGGAATCCTCCTATAATCTAGACTCTAGAAAGTATATCAAGATGAAAGATGTATTGTTTGTACCTGGACTAAAGAAGAACCTCCTCTCCATATCTGCATTATACGAAAAATGAATGAGGGTTGCATTTGTAGATGGCCAAGTCCTCATGTGGCCAAAAGGAAAGTCTTTCGATGATGTAGTAGTGATTGGAGAACAAGAAGGAGGGCTATACAAATTAAAGGGCCAACCGGGATGTTATTTGGTTCATGACTTGGTAGAACCAAATGAGCTTTGGCATAGAAGGCTTGCACATGTGCATTACAGAGCACTACCACTTGCAAGAAAAGCTATTGAAGGTCTCCTAGAAATGTAGACAAAACATGAATGTGTATGCAAAGGATGTGCAAAAGGAAAGAACACAAAGAAGACATTTCCAAGTAGCGAGAGCAAGGCAAAAGGAATCTTGGAAATCATCCACTATGATGTATGCAATCCAATGTCATCCAATTCACTAAGAGGGTATGTATACTATGTTTCTTTTATTGATGATTTTTCAAGGAAGACATGGATCTACTTCATGAAGAACAAAGATAAAGTATTCAACAAGTTCAAAGAATTCAAAGCCTTGATCGAGAACCACACTGAAAAGAAGATCAAGACTTTTCAATCAGATAATGGCGGAGAATTCACATCAAATGAATTTCAAAGAGTTGTGCAAAAAATCAGGGATTAAGAGGGAGTTATACAATCCATATAATCCATAAAATGGGATTATAGAAAGGAGGAATAAAACTATCATGGAAGTTGCAAGAGCAATGCTTCATGATCAAGATCTTCCTATGCATATTTGGGCAGAAGCTGCCAGAACAACGGTGTATGTATAGAACCGTACTCCACATAGAGTACTAAAAAACAAGACTCTTAAAGAAGCCTTCTCTAGCAAGAAACCAGAATTCAGCCATCTCAGAATATTTGGCTGTCCTGTGTACATACACATTTCAAAATAAAAGAGAAAAAAGTTAGATCCTTTAGGAAAGAAGGGTATATTTGTGGGATACTCTAAAATCTTGAAGGCTTACAGAATATACTTCCCAGGGTTCAAGAATATTGAAATTAGTAAAGATGTAACATTTGATGAAGATTCAGCCTACATTAAATCAAGGAAGAGACCAGCTAAAGAGCCTGGAGAAATAAGAGAACCCAGAATTCATGACACAATCATGAACAAAGAAATTCAAGAAGAAGATCGAGAATTTGAAGAACCTCAAGAACCTGTAGATCCACCTCTGGAGAAGAATCCTAATAAAAGGAAACCTTCTTGGGTACATGAAATTATCCAAGGTGCAGAAAGATATGGAGCTTCAGAAGAAACTCCCAGAGGAAGAAAGAGAACTAGATCTTGCTCTAGTTACGTAGCCTTACTATGTGACATTATTGATAAAGAACCTTCCAACAATAAAGAAGCATCAGAACAAGAATAATGGAAGGATGCTATGATTGAAGAGTATCAATCGATCATGAAGAATGATGTTTGGTATGTTGTCCCGAGACCATAAGGGAAGTCCATTGTAACTTCCAAATGGATCTACAAGATCAAGAATGCTGCAAGTGGCAGCATCGAGAAATATAAAGCTAGATTCGTGGCTTGTGGTTTCTTTTAGAAAGAAGGAATAGATTTTGAATAAGCCTTTGCACCTATAGCCAGATACACTTCCATCAGATTAGTACTTTCTCTATCTGCAATGATGAAATGGAAGATACACCAAATGGATATCAAGACTGCTTTCTTGAATGGTGTAGTAGAAGAGGAAGTGTATGTGGAACAACCACTCGGTTTTGAGACACATGATAGGGAGTCTCATGTGTGTAGATTGAAGAAATCCATTTATGGTTTGAAACAGACACCCAAGACATGGTATGGTAGAATTGATGGTTTTCTATCCAATTTGGGATTTACCAAGAGTAAAGCAAATTCCAACCTTTACTACAAGGTTGAAGATGGAAACCCAATGATACTCCTGCTGTATATGGATGATCTGTTTGTAACAGGTATGGCTGGGTTGATTGCTGATACAAAGAGGAAACTTACTGCCGAGTTTGAAATGAAATACTTGGGCATGATACATTATTTCTTAGGCATGGAGGTGTGGTAGAATGTGGACGGAATCTTCCTTGGACAAGGGAAGTATGCAATAGAGATTCTAAAGAGATTTGGGATGATGGACTGTAAGGCCATAACCACACCTATGGCATCGAACCTAAAGCTATTGAGTGATGCTTCATCAGAAGTAGTTGATGCCACGATGTATCATTAGATGATTAGGTCCTTGATGTACCTGATGAACACAAGACCAGACATTTGCTTTGGTGTGAACACCTTGAGCCAGTTCCTGACAGATTCGAGACATGTTCACTTGATTGCTGCAAAGCATATTCTGAGGTACCTAAAGGGTACATTTGACTATGGGATCATGTACGATGAAAATCAGAGGATAATCCTAGAGGGTTATGTTGATTCAGATTGGGTAGGCAGTGCCATCAATAGGAAGAGCACTTCAGGGTGTTGCTTCAAGATAGGATTAGGTGTGATCTCTTGGTTTAGCAGGAAGCAATCCTATGTGGCACTGAGTACAACTGAAGCAGAGTATGTTGTAGCTTGTTCAGATAGTTGTGAGGTAGTATGGCTGAGGAAGCTACTACCTAATTTATTTGATATCTAGATGGATTCTACTTTTATACATTGCAAAAACCAGAGTTGTGTGAAGTTATCAGAGAACCCATTGTTCCATGACAAGTCGAAGCATATCGAGATCAAGTATCACTATATCAGGGATATAATGTAGAGAGGAGCAGTGAAGCTCTAGTATGTTGTGACATACAAACAAATAGCTGATGTATTGAAGTAGCCATTGGCTAGAGTGAATTTTGAGTACTTCAGGGAGAAGCTTGGTGTTCTCCAGATCGAGGTTCCCTCTAAGGGGAAATGATGAGACCTAGAGCCATTCTGACATGGGAGAGGATTAGGTTCCTTCCATGGTCAGATGTAAGGGCTGAGCCATTATATCACGGTGAGAGGATTTGGTTTATTCCATGTCAGATGTGAGTGCTAAGCCATTCTGATGTGACTATAGGATTGGTTCCTACATGATCAGATGTAAGGGATGAATGTCATTCTTGGAATGGAGGCACCTGGTCAGTTACCAGGAATACTCTGTCTGGGAATGAGGGTTATTTTGATATGATTGTAGGATGTAGTATTACATGATTAGATGTGAGCACATGGCCATTCTGATGTGATTGAGGGATGTGATCCCACTTAAGGGCTGATTCCATTCTCTCAGAGAATGGAGGAACCTGGTCAGTTACTAGGTATACTCAGTCTAGGACTGAGAGCCCTTTCAATGAGATTTGTTTTCACATGGTCGAATGTAAGTGCAAAGCCTTTCTAACAAGATGAGATCGAGTATAAGTGATAAGCCATTCTAGTGCAATGTGTTTACACATGGTTAGATGTGAGTGTTGTGCCTTTCTGACAAGATGGGGTCGGATGTAAGTGTAGAGCCTTTTCGACAAGATGAGGTCAGATGTAAGTGTTGAGCCATTCTGGCATGATGTGCTTACACACGGTCAGATGTGAGTGCTGGGAATTTCTAACAAGATGAAGTCAGATGTGAGTGTTGGGCATGCCTTTTTGAAAAGATGAGGTCAAATGTAAGGGCTAGGTGGGCCTTTCTGAGTTAGGTTCAGATATAAGTTCTAAATACCTACATGAAGGGTAGGCCCACAACCAGCATGAAAAAGGGTTGGCTCTGTAGAACTTCCCGTGATGAGAAGAATCGAGATAGCATATGATAATGATCCATACTTGATGATGATCCTAATCAAGTGATGATCCAGATGTCATGATGATCCATACTTGATGATGATCCAGATGTTATGATGATCCAGCAGTGATGATCCAGTAGTTGTGATGATCCAGATCCCATGATGAAGAAGACTTGAAGATAAAGATGACTTAGAAGATGACTTGAAGACAAAGAAGACGAAGAAGATGGAGAAGATGAAGAAGACGAATAAGACAAAGAAGATGAAGAAGACGAAGAATACAAAGAAGACTTGAATATGAATATGATGAGATGTTCCAGTCGATAAAGAGAAGAAGACCAGTGATGAAAATTGTGTCGAAATAATACCTTCCTAGTTAAGAGGGAGTGTTGATGTATTTGTAACTTCGGAATGTATATGTCTTGTACCCCGATGTTTATTCCAAGATGTGTCTGTAATGTAATTGAGTCATGTCATGCCCCGATTTTCTGGTCGAGAGGATATATAATGTGAACAATTCATGTCAAGTCATTGTGGGTAACCCTCCTATTGATCAAAGGTTAAATTCCCCGAAGTTCTAGGGCACTAGGGTTATTAGACTCACCTAGTGAAATCGGCCCTAGTTGGGTTTAGTCAAGTCAAGAATTAGTATAAATAGAGAGCTAGCCTCTCTATTTATCATACACTCACTTACACTCAGTTGTAGTGCATAGCTAAGGAAGAAGAAGACACTGGGGCTAGGAAGAAAGAGGTGTCTACTGTCGAGATCAGGGTTGCCGAAGCATCCCCCCCCCCCACGGACCCGACCCCCGAATCGCGCTCCGAGCGAGTTCGCCCCCGAAGCGTGATCGGAACCGCGCACCGGAAAACCCGAACCGCGCACCGGTGAAGAAAAAAATGATTCCTGGTTTTTCAAGGTCGTTTTGGTCAATTCGTGGAGGAATCGCGCGCCGGCATCTCAGAGGTCGCGCGCCCTGAAGCCCGGAACCGCGCGCCCTAAAGCCCGGAACCGCGCGCCCGGCAAGATGGCCGCAACTTCATTTTGTTTTTCTTT
>LPNX010961756.1:3442-66703 GCA_001517045.1 Pseudotsuga menziesii | reverse complement strand
TATATATAAACGCTTCCGACCACGCTTCGCTTCCGGCCATTTTTTGAAAAACACGCTTCCGCGCACCCGCTTCCCGCACCCGCACCTGCTTCACTTCCACGCTCTGGCAACACTGGTCGAGATATCATCTTACTATTTTGGGATTTTCTATTTGGTGCTAATTCTATCTTTGAGTAAGTTGTGGGGTTTTCTCCATTTATGGTTTCCCTGAGGAAAAACACAGTTTTCATTGTCTCTTGTGTTTTATTGATATGCTTGTTATTCTCTTAGTTAAAGATCCTAATATAATTCTAGCTTAATGTTAAAAATATAACAGGAAGGGGACATCATCAGAATTCTGTTCAGGAAGAAAAGGAGACAACTGAGTCTCATGTACACGGACATGCACAGCTAAGTGAAATCAATGGTTTCTAGATTATGGTGAAAGATGAAAACAAGGAATACTTGGCATATGATGATGACCAAGAACTGAAAGAGACGAAGGAGGATATAAAGCATTCATATGTTATGATTGAGGAAGCTAAGAAGAAGAATAATGAGGATTTTCTGAGTCTTGTAGCAGACTTGGGACAACAAGAATATTTGATGATTGAGTCATCAAATAAGACCATTGAGTCTTTTCAGTTCAAACATGACAAATTGAATGTATGTTATACCTAAATCTCGTCACCCTCATGTTATGAGATAGGTATTCCCTTGACTTCTCCAATCCCTCAAAGTTTTCCTTAGAGAAATGAAGGAAGAAATTAACCCCTTGCAATTTTTCCTTGTTTTGAGCCGGTAGCGCTCCTCTCCCATTGACAAAAAGCATTACCCAAGTCAACACCACTCGTTATACATGAGAAAATAGAGGTTCCACTGCTTCTATCCCTACTGCAAGATGCATTACCCCCTTAACAACGTCTATTTTCTTCAATGGAGGAGTGGTGCTCGAGTTTTCAAGGCAAAAAAGGAAGCTTTGACAGGCTTCTCTAAGCTGACCTCCATGGAGCCTCATCCCTATGGTTTAGGACTAGCTGGAGCTCTTCATCCCCCATTTTGGGATCTAATATCCACCTCATCGATGAGATTCTCAAACATTCCTATCCTTCCATGCCTTTAAATACTGGCTCACCCCCCACGGGACAAAAGAGGAAGAATTGTGTTGCATACCCAAACTCTTTCAAAATAATTCTTGAGCTATCGAAGGCAAGGTGAAGTTATAGGAAAGGATCCATTGGAAGGAACTCTCAACAGTAAGGCATGAAGGTTGTAGTCTCTCCAATCATTTCTTAACAAAAAATGTCTTTTATTTCCCATATTTACTGTTTCATTTGTATATATTGCTTGATTCCTTGGTCACGAGCATAGATATAGTTGATTATATTTTATGCTATCATCTTTATCTTGTTGTTTTCCATCTTTTACAGGTTCTTCTATGAGGATAGAAAGGGAAACCTTTGAGAGAAGTATCATGGAACTTCATTCAAGTGATTAACTAGATCTGAGGGAAGTTTAACATTTGGTGTTTGTGTTTTGTTCTAGATCTGAATCATTCATACTAGGGAACAAGCTCTTGTCTGTAGGAGGTGTGTATTTATGACTAATAATGTGTTTGCAGGTAGTAGAAGACAATCCATCTTATGGAATTGTCTTAAGTGAAGCTAAAAGTTCTCTGGTAAGGCATAATGAGGAACATGTTAAGCATAAATACATAGTTCTTGAAGAAGATGACAGGAAGATGTCATTACTGGAGAACCTATTAGAGAAATCTAAGTCCAATTCTGAATGGAAACCTCAGGTACACAAGCTATGTTTTAATAGTTTTGATGAAGAGATGAAGTACCTTGAGGGGTGCATAGGCAAATATGAAAGTGTGAAATATTTATTCAGTCTAGATGGATAGATGGAATTGTTGTCAACCAATGACAAAGGAAAATATGAGTTATTGCAGCAGAAGGAGTCTATAGAGTCCTTAATTAATGAAGGCATCAATATTATTGGGGAAGAGACAGTCATGTATTATGAGAGGGAATTTGTTCCTACTGGGACAAAGAAGATTTGGTTTACTTAGAGAGCCAACGTAAGAATGATGAAAAGACCTTTGGGACTGCCACAAGAACAGATATGGATGAAACAGTGTCACAAAGAATTTTGTTCAGTGACAAGGAAGAAGGAAATAATAAATATGAATATAAGGATACTGTGTCTCAATTTGGAGAGGAAATAGTATTGGGTAGAGTTACAGGACTCACGAGTCAACTTGCGATTTTTCTGAGTTTGACTCAAATCGAAGGTAAAACAATCTGTTTCAGCTCGCCGCAATTTGAAATCGAATCTAGACAATTTAACTTGGAAAATCGCCGAAAATCAGCTCAGCGAGTTAAAATCGGATCCCACCTGTCGGCTAACTCAATCCTCGGAAAAAGACAAATCACGCTTTTTTTTGCCACATTTTCTACCCTATTTTCGGGCACCCTCTATATGCCGCATCTCTATTTATTTTCGGCCACCCTGAGCATTACTACATGGGATCAAGAGTTGAGTTCTGTTACCGAGCTGGCCTTCAACTCACGCAGGGTTGTTCTTCACAACGATGACATGTTTTTCTTCACGTACGTCCATGCTCTAGCATCTTCTGTCTTCTATTGTGGGTGCTCGGCATCTGTCTAATGCCCCACGGGAGTTCTGTAATGTTCTTCTGTCGAGGGATCTTGCCGTGTTCTTCTTCTTCTTCTGCCGAGGGATCCTGCCGTCTGGCATCCTCTGTCTACTGCCCCACAGGAGTTTTGTCATGTTATTCTTCTACCGCAGGATTGGGTTTGGGCAAGCTGGCTGCTGTAAGTCGTGACAGCCACATGAAGCCTGTAAACGTTATGCAATGTAGTTTATTTTTATTATGATTATTATTTTTTTAAATTGTAACATTTCATTTTAAGTGTATAGTTGACTGTTGTAACTTGTAATGCATTTTATTTAATTTTTTTATTTTCGGTTTTTATTTTAACATAATTTATTTTAAGTTTTAAGTTTAACATTTGATTTTAACTTTTAGCTTTTAATATTTTTAAGTCATTTTACTTTAAGTTTTTACATTTTATCATTTTTATTTTATTTTTAAATTTTAACAGTTTTTATTTTAATTTTTTATTTATTATTTTTTTTGTATGTTATTTATTATTTTATTTTATTTTATTTTAACATTTCAAGTAGAATGATTTTGATTTTTTTTATTTTGATTTTATTTTTTATTTAAATAAAAAATGTTAAAATCACAATTTTTTATTTTATTTTATTTTTTTAATTTAACATCATTTCACAAGCTCCACTTGAAAAATATTTTATTTTAACATTTTATTTATTTTTTAATGCAAAATTTGACAATTATTATTTTTTTATTTTTTATTTAATATTTGATTTCTATTTTTTAATGTTTTATAACTTGTAGATTTGCATTTTGCAGGCAGCAGGATAAGGTTGGCTTCAGCAGCTAAAGGTTGGCTTTTTCATCTGGATTCTGTGTTTTCTTTTCTCAAAATTTTGCATTAACAGCACTAGTACTAGTAGTATAATAATTAATTTATTGCATTGCCATATTTAACAATGTACATATGTCATAACTCAGCTCTAGCCTCTAATTGAGGATCACTATCATTATGCAGGTTGCAAGTGTAACACTGTAGGATGTTACAACTTACATAGTAGTGCTAGCACTTGCCACTAGCAACAACCTATTCACTAGCACCAACTAAAGTTACTAAATTATTAAATTGTGAAGTAGATTGTATTTTTGACAGTGTAAAAATGGCAAGAGAAAAAGACTTTGCTTGGGCCTACTGTGAGAAGATTCCAGGGTCAAACAAGTTGCTCTGTAAATTTTGCAGAGAGCATTGTAGTGGTGGAATTTATAGATTCAAATTCCACATTGCTAAGATTCATGGGCATGAAATAATTCCTTGCAAAGCTATACCTGAAGATGTTAGACACTAGGCCAACTTGGCCATTGATTGCATGAATGATTCCAAAATGAAGAAAGAAAGGGTAAACATGGAGATGGGAAATGTTGCAGGTGCTGGTGGACAATCGTCTAATACCCCCATGTCACCTCCTTCTGTTGAATCCACAGTGCCTCTACCTAACTAAAGTTTTCATATTCCAAACATGGCTCAAGGTCAAAGCCAAATGCCACAACCTCCTCCTATTCCTACAAATTTGAGCACTGGAGGAGGAAATATCAACACCTTTTTTGCACCTCGTACACAACCAGGTGCCTAGCCTAGATTAGATGGAACTGGTCAGAAAAAGAATGTCCATAAGCAAGAAAGGAAGGCCATTGCTAACTTTTGGTATTATTCTGACATCCCTTTCAACTATGCCAGAAGCCCTTATTGGCAATCTAGGATTGATGCAGTTGCTATTGCAGGGCCGAGGTTCAAACCCCCTAAATTTGAGAGCCTTAGGACATATATGTTGCTAGAGAGTGTTGATGACCTCAACCTTATGGTTGTTGAGTTTTGTACATCATGGGCAGAAACAGGGTGCACCATCATGAGTGATGGATGGATAGATAGGAGGAACAGAACTTTGATTAATTTCCTCATTTCTTGTCCAAAGGGGACAATGTTTCTCAAATCAGTTGATGCCTTAGACAAAGTTAAGAGTGCTCAACTAATTTGTGAAATTATGGAAGAAATTGTTCAAGAAGTGGGAGAAGAAAACATTGTGAAAATTATTACTGACAATGCAACTAATTATATGTCTGCTGGTAGATTGTTTGAGGCTAGGCACCCCACTTTATTTTGGAGCTCTTGCATTGCACACTGCATAGACCTGATGCTCAAGGACATTGGGAAACTTCATTGGATACAAGAAGTTGTAGAAAAGGAAAAATCCATAACCAAATTCATCTACAATCACACAAATGTCCTTTCCACCATGAGAATATACACTGAAGGCAATGAGCTTGTTCGCCCTAAAGTGACAAGATTTGCAACAAACTTCATCTCCTTGCAATCTGTAGTAGAGAAAAAGGTCAATCTAAAGAGAATGTTTTTGGGACCTGAGTGGATGGCTTCTAGACATGGAAGAAGCCTTGAGGGCATTGAAATTATTTCCCTTGTCTTTAATGATGGTTTTTGGAGAGATGCAAAAGAGATCATTGCTGTGACTGAACCACTTGTCAAAGTGCTCAGGTACTTAATTTCTAATTTTCTAAACCTTTTCAATGTTCATCAATTCAATTTGAATTCAATCTTTTCTACATGTTAATTAAATTTAAAGTCTTAAATTGATGATTGATCTTTCAGGATGGTTGATGGTGAGAAACCCGTCATGGGTTACATTTATGAGTCAACGGATCTCACCAAGGAAGCCATAAAATCCAAATACATGAATGGTGAGACCAAGTACATGCCTCTTTGGGACATCATTGATGAGAGGTGGGATAGGCAATTACACTCTCCTTTACATGCTGTTGGATACTTTTTTAATCCAACATATTTTTATGACAAGACCAAGTTTAGTGAGGATGGGGAGGTTGGCCGAGGGCTTATGACTTGCATTGAGAGAATGAACCCAAATCTAGAAGTCCAAAGCCGTATCATTGCCCAGCTCCAAGACTATATGATTCCTTTAAAATTGTTTGCTTATACCAATGCTATACAGGAAATGACAAAAATGTTGCCACGTATTTTATAATTTGTATTACAAATTTTGTAATTTTGTATTATATTTTATAATTTACACTTTGTTATCTTAATTCTTCGAATTTTTTTCATCTTCAATTATCAATCTTGACTTTTTAACACTTGCCCCATGTTATGTCTTTGGTGGAAAATTTTTTGGCAGTGATACACCAGATCTTAAAAAGTTTGCCACTAGGATCCTAAATCAAACTTGCAGCGCTTCAGGTTGCGAGCGCAACTGGAGCATGTTTGAGAAAATCCATTCCAAGAGGCGTAGTCGCTTGACACAAAAGCACTTGAATGACCTCATTTTTGTCCACTACAACCTTCGGCTTCACAACAGGCAGTTACTTGGTGAGACACTTTATAATCATTTGTAATCTTAAATGTTAATCATTGGTTTAAACTTTAAAATTTTAAAGTTTAATTCGCATTTTGAATGTATCTTGATTCTTGATGTTGACAGGTTTGGATCATTCAGCTATTTCCTTGGGCCAATATGACTTCGAGGTAGAATTGGAACATAATGGGGATCCTACAACTGTTGCTACATCTACTTGGATTCATTCAGAGGAGGCTCCTCTTTTTAGTTCTGAGGACTTAGAGACCCTTGAGGGTCAAGCAGTGTTGAAATATTGTAACTTCAAAGAATATTCTTTATGTATCTTTTGTGGTCCCCGATGGTCCAACCGGGAGAACCACTTGTATTACATTGTACCCCGATGCTCCTAATCGGAAGAACTAACAAGGGTCATGAGGTAGTCCCCTCTAATTGTAAAGGTGGGTCATCAGCACCCCAGTGTGGTTACTTGAGCCTACATGTGTAACTCGAGCCTACATGAGTTAACATAAGCCGACATGTTAATTGAGTAAAATTTAAGTAAACGGATGAATATAAATAGAGGTGTAGTGCTCCTCATTGGTGACACACACACTCACTTGGAATAGCGCACTTGTGGAGGAGAGGAGTTGCTGGAGAAGGAGGAGAATCAAGTTTTTGATCTCCTTGTTGGTTTTACCTTTTTCCCTTTTGGGGCATCTATATTGAGGAAGCGTTTGTTGGGTTTTTCCCTTTAGGGTTTTCCCAGGATAAATCTGTGTTGTTCTTGTGATACTGTTTCTTTCAGTGATCCTGTTTTATATGCTTTTATTATGAAAAATGAAATGATATACTAATGTCTTAGTTAAGCATATGAAAATTCAACATGGTATCAGAGCTAACCTGAATAGGGAAGATTTCACAAGTTATAGAAGATAGGGCTTCTTATTTTTTGGTTCTCTCTCCACAATCAATCAGCAAAAGAAGGCTACGCTGACTCTCCTTTGAAGGGTGCATCGTTCTGTTGAAGCGGAATTCGATTCCGAGCATTTTCAATTTTCAATGTGGAAATTAGGGCTTTCTACAGAAGAGGAATTTTTGAGTGAGTCCAGCATAGGATTGTTCTCCTCATCAAACCCAAAGTTTATAGACCTGGATCAATATTTTTGGTTGGGTGAATCTCCGGAAAAGTCAAACCCTAGTTTGACCTTGAGCTAGAAAAACCCTAAATACTAAAATTGATACGTTTTGGCACATTCGCTATATTCTGAGATTGGCGAAGGATCAGGAGTAGAAATTGCAGGGGCTGAAGATAAAATCCTGGTGAACACTGTATCCAAAATTCATCTTCAAATGCGCTGTATTCCAGGAGATATGTTCTCTCCAAGTTAGGGTTCCAACCTCTTCCAGAATTCATCCCTAAGCAGGACACCTGGGGAGAATTGCAATATATTGGGCTACAGAGGTCCAAATGTAATTCCTGAAGATGTCCCAGAAAGGGCATGTACTTTAACTTCAGTGGTCCTAATTTCATACTCAAAAGATGAACCAGTGACACGTGGCATGCCATACAACTTCGCTCTTCTGAACAGTCCTGTAACAGGTCACCTTGGGAAAAGGATCATAAATCCCAAACGGTGAAACCAATTCTGATGAAACCTAAGGTGGTGGATCAGTAACATGCGAGGTTACCTCAGTACAAAATTTCAGACATAGAGGAGCATAAATTTCGGAGATATCACAGAAACAGTAACAGGAATTCCTGCAGAAGAAATTGGAAAATTAGGGCTTCCTGTTCCGGGAGCTTCCCTCCACTGTTTTCAGAAATGGAGTACATTGGACAGCTCCATTTGAAGAGATCTATCTATCTAGACAATTATATCTAAAATATTCCAAGTTTTTTAAATTATGGTTTCTATGACAAACCCTAGATCAGTCAGCTCCGGAACTAGGACGGACACCTCAAATCGGTAAGATGTAATCCTTTGCTATGTTCATTTGAGGTTCTCTTTTCAAAGTGATCTATGACATCAGCTTGATGATAAGCTTGGTGAAGTTGAAAACTTCCAATCCTAGAAGTATATGATCTCTCTGAAGAAAATGGATTGGAAACCTACATGAGCATAGAGGTTCCAGGTTCAGAGGGAGATGAGGCTAGAAGCCTTTCTCAAGAAGAACTTGGTCAAATACCAGAAGATCGTTGATGATTTAATTACAAATCAACTTGTACTACAAGTTTCTTCCCTAAAGACATCGATGAGGGTTGATTTATTGACCAAGCTATTTTAAGGGAAGAACATAGATCATAATATGACCTTAAGAAACCAGCTGAAGAATGTGAAGACCCAGAATGCAGAGACCATGCAGTCATAAGGATATCTCAAATCAAAGAACAACTTCAAGCAGGGATAGAAGAAGTGAAGAATGCAGAAGTGGTGATGGCCACCTTGAATGGCCTCCCAGGATCATAGAATTCATTCATTTAAGAAATGTGTTACAGAAGGAAGTGATTACTTTCAGCAAACTTTGGGAAGAAGAAGAAGCTCATCTTTGAAGATCAAGCTCTCATCTTCCAAAGAAGATTCCTCAATCAATGAGAAATATGAAGATCTCAAATATTGAAGAACTTCTTATCCACCTCAGCATTTGGATAAGAAACGATGCTGAAGAAGACGATGAAGCTGAAGACTCAAGAAGGAATATACCCATGAAACAAATAAAGATAAGTATTCAATTGTCATTTCATGATATTGTTTTGTTATACATTTGATTATATTCAGTGATGTGTTATGCATGATATATTGTTTGCATTAATGACTACTAATATGCATGTGATGGGTAAGTAGCTCATGGTGCTATACAACTCTCCATTGTTACTTATCAAACCTTTTTGCTGTCATATTGGATTAGTGCACAATCTCAATAATGTCATGGTGGAAATGGAAGGCATCTAGAAAGTTTATGTGAGATATGGATGAATATTGTATTGACTAAACAATTGGATGATGCATAAGCATTTGTCATTATGCATATGTTTTATGAAATAGTTCTAACCATGCAACTGGTGCATTTGAATTGCAGGAAAGTTCATGATCAACCTCCTACAAAGGATGAGACTTGTTCCGAAGAACAAGTGATGACAATTCAAGATCCACTCCAATAAACATGAATCTAAGGCTCCCAAAGTCATAGACAACATGACGGAAGAAAGAGCTTTAGAGAGTGGTAGATCCACCTTGAAGGATGAAGACCACCATGGGTACAAGAGATAACTCAAGATGAAGAAAAGAATGCTATGAAATAAGCTATGATTGATCATGGGGAATGATGTATATGATATGATGGAACAAGTGTACAAAGCAAGGTTCATGATTCTCCCTAGAAAGAATAGACTATGACATGACATACTCTATTGACTAGTATATATCAAGCATATAACCATCTGTACAGAATGAAGAGGGAAGATGATACTCCACTTCAGGGGGAGTGACTACAGAAAATTATATCTGAGTTCGACATGGTACAAAATGATGGATATCCTTGTGATGGATCGAGACTTTACCAAGAGTAAAGTGGGTTCCAACCTTCAAGGTTGAATGTAGAAGACTAGGATATGTTGATGACCTGAGAAGACAAACTCATAGAAGATGTTGTGATACTAGAATGATGTTTGGGATATAGTACTCAAACCAAAAAGCAAGAATGTGGTATCTTTCAAATGGATTTGCAAGATAATATATGTTGCTGATAGAAGTAAGGTAAGAGTTGTGGCTAGAGGAAAGAGGGAATTAATTCTGAAGAGACACTTACTCCAGGAAGCAAGGTACACTTCCTTCAAAACTATCATGGTAGTTTCTTCCATGATGAAGTAAAGACAAGCCTTACTTAATGGTATGATTGAGGAAGATTTTTACATCGAATAGTCACAAGGATTTGAAATTGAAGACAGAAGGAATCAAGTATGCAAGTTGAAGAAGGCCCTCTATGGCCTGAAGCAAGCTCCCAGATCTTGGTATGGAAGAATAGATAGTTTCCTGATGAGCATGGGCTTTGCCAAGAGCAAAGTCGATCCTAGCCTTTCCTACAATGTTGTAGAAGATGTACCTATCATTCTATTACTATATGTGGATGACTTATTCTTGACAGGGAATGAGAAACAGATTGTGGAAAACAAGAAGAAACTAGCAGAAGAATTTGAGATGAAAAAAAACCTTGGGTTAATGCATTATTTCCTAGGTCTGAAAGTATGGAAAAGTTCAGAAGGAATCTTTCTCAACCAGGGAAAGTATATGGTAGAGATATTAAAGAGATTCAATATGTTGGAATGCAAAGTCATGGCCACACCCATGGACTCCAACCTGAAGTTGTTAGCTGATGACTCATCAAAGTTAGTGGATGTGAATCACTACAAACAGATCTTTGGGTCATTGATGTACTTAACTAATACTAGACTAGACATTTGTTTTGCTGTGAACACCTTAAGTCAATATCTTGTTCAACCAAGACGGGTTCACCTAGTAGCTACAAAACATGTGATGAGATATCTGAAAGGGACCATAGACTTTGGTCTATACTATGATGGTGGCCACAAGTATAGATTGTATGGATACATAGATGCAAATTGGGATGGAAGTATCTCAGACAGGAAAAGAACATCAGGTATATGATTTTGGTCTGCTATGAGTTCATGGTTTAGCAGGAAATAGTCCAGTGTTTCTCTTAGCACGGTTGAAGTAGAATACATAGCAGATTGCTCTACTACGTTGTGAATCCATATGGCTTCAAAAGATGATATCAGGTCTCTTTGACCTGAAGATGGACACTACAATGATTCTATATGATAACCATAGTTGTGATGACAAAGGATCCTATGTTTCGACGTATCGCGTAGAAATCCGATATTTCTACTTACAAGATAAGATGCAGATGATGATACTGTATATGCAGATGATGGTGATTCAGTATTTCTACACTGAATATATATAGATGATGATGATTTCAGTATTCCAATACTGAAGATATAGATGATATTTCAAGTATTTACATACTGTAGATACAGATGATGGTGATTCTGTATTCCCATACTGAAGATATAGATGATGATGCTTTCAGTATTCACATACTGGAGATGCAGATGGTGATAGATCAGTATTCAGATACTGAAGATGTAGATGATGATGGTTTGAATGATGATGTACCGACGAAGCCTTTGCCTTGAGTAGAGTTTGAACACTTTTGAGACAATATTGGTGTTGTTTAGAAAGACCTTCCTCGAAAGGGGGAGTAGTGATGTTGCAGTGGGATTGTATCATCCCTGGGCATTTGCCCTAAAGTGATCCAGAGACCTCGGTCCTCAAGAATGAAGAGGGATTGTATCATCCCGGGACATCTGTCCATAATAGATCCGGTGACCTTAGTCATCGAGAATGTGATGGGATTGTATCATCCCTGGACACTTGTCCTAAAGTGATCCAGAGACCTCGGTCCTCGAGAATGAAGAGGGATTGTATCATCCCGGGACATCTGTCCATAATAGATCCAGTGACCTCGGTCATCGAGAACATGATGGGATTGTATCATCCCTAGACACTTGTCCTAAAGTGATCCGGAGACCTCAGTCCTCGAGAATGAAGAGGGATTGTATCATCTTGGGACATCTATCCATAATATATCCGGTGACCTCGGTCATCGAGAACGTGATGGGATTGCATCATCCCTAGACACTTGTCCTAAAGTGATCTAGAGACTTCAGTTTTCGAGAATGTGGCAGGATTGCATCATCCTTGGAATTAAGTCCTAAAGTGATAGGGAGTGATTATCCCGTAATTGTATCCGGTGACTTCAGTCATCGAGAATGTGGTAGGATTGCATCATCCTTGGACTCAAGTCCTAAAGTGATAGGGAGTGATTATCCCGTAATTGTATCCGGTGACTTCAGTCATCGAGAATGTGGTAGGATTGCATCATCCTTGGACTCAAGTCCTAAAGTGATAGGGAGTGATTATCCCATAATTGTATCCAGTGACTTTGGTCATCAAGAATGTGGTAGGATTGCATCATCCTTAGACTCAAGTCCTAAAGTGATAGGGAGTGATTATCCTGTAATTGTATCCAGTGACTTCGGTCGTCGATAATGTGGTAGGATTGCATCATCCTTGGACTCAAGTCCTAAAGTGATAGGGAGTGATTATCCCGTAATTGTATTCGGTGACTTCGGTCGTCGAGAATGTGGTAGGATTGCATCATCCTTGGACATAGTCCTAAAGTGATAGGGACTGATTCTCCCGTAATCAATCCAGTAACTTCGGTTGTCGAGAATGTGGTGGGATTGTATCATCCCTGGACTTTAAGTCCAAAAGTGATCCAAAGACTTTTTGTCTTTGAGTTGTGGATTGCAGGTTGTTGCTGATGATGATGCCGTACTGATCGAAAGATCAGAGTATGATGATGATGGCATTTTGATCGAAAGATCAGAGTATGATGATGATGACATACTGATCTAAAAGATCAGAGTATGATGATGACGCACTATGATTATGATGTTTCTGATCGAAATATCAGAGTATGATGATGATGTTTCTGATCGAAAGATCAGAGTATGATGATGATGCTTATGATTGAAAGATCAGAGTATGTTGATGATGTTTCTGATCGAAAGATCAGAGTATGATGATGATGTTTCTATATTGATGATGTTTCTGATCGAAAGATCAGAGTATGATGATGATGTTTCTGATTGAAAGATCAGAATGTGATGATGATTATGGTCGACAAATCAGAATATGATGATGATGATGTTACTGCTGATCAAAAGGTCAAGGTGCTGAAGATGTTGTTGCTGATCGAAAAATCGAAGTGCTGAAGATGTTGCTGATCGAATGTTCAAAATGCTGAAGATGTTGTTGTTGATCGAACAGTCAAAATGTTGAAGATGTTTCTGATCGAAAGGTCCAAGTGCTGAAGATGTCGTTGCTAATTGAAAGATCAAAATGATGAAGATGTTGTTGCTGATTGAACCACTCAAAGTGCTGAAGATGTTGCTGATTGAAAGGTCCAAGTGCTGAATATGCCGCTACAAATTGAAAGATCAAAATGCTGAAGATGATTGAAGATGAAGACTACATGATGTTGAAAAGATTCCAATGATTTATAGATGTGTTACCCTGCTGATGTTGATGATGTCCGCTATCTCTACCCTTGTTGTTGTTGATGTAGAATACCCTTCTCGTTAAGGGGGAGTGTTGAAATTTTGTAACTTTGAAGAATATTCTCTATGTATCTTTTGTGGTCCTCGATGGTCCAACCGGGAGAACCACTTGTATTAAATTGTACCCCGATGCTCCTAATTGGAAGAACTAATAAGGGTCATGAGGTAGTCCCCTCTAATTGTAAAGGTGGGTCATCAACACCCCAGTGTGGTTACTTGAGCCTACATGTGTAACTCGAGCCTACATGAGTTAACTTAAGCCGACATGTTAATTGAGTAAACTTTAAGTAAACAGATGAATATAAATAGAGGTGTAGTGCTCCTCATTGGTGACACACACACTCACTTGGAATAGCGCACTTGTGGAGGAGAGGAGTTGCTGGAGAAGGAGGAGAATCAGGTTTTTGATCTCCTTGTTGGTTTTACCTTTTTCCCTTTTGGGGCATCTATATTGAGGAAGCTTTTGCTGGGCTTTTCCCTTTATGGTTTTCCCAGGATAAATCTGTGTTGTTCTTGTGATACTGTTTCTTTCAGTGATCCTATTTTATATGCTTTTATTATGAAAAATGAAATGATATACTGATGTCTTAGTTAAGCATATGAAAATTCAACAAGCAGCACGAGATGCGAGAACATCTACTTCTTAGTTTTTCTTACTATTTCATATTTAGTATCTAGATTATAGATTTTGGATCCTCACTTTATGTATTTTTGGACTCATCTTATGGATGAGAGTTGATATATTTTGGACATCTTTCTGGATTATCATTTATGGACTCATCTTATGCATGAGTTGATATATTTTGGACATCTATGATTCTATTGATATCTTTTGGGAATCTATTGATATCTTGCAGTGTATGGACATCTTTGTTTTGAATATCTATATTTTTTTTTAATTCAAAATAGAGGTATATATCTAATTTTTTGTATTTGCCGATTTTTTCCCGATCCGATTCAAACTCTTCACTCTTTTGCCTCGCCGATTTATTGCTGATTCTGAGTTTGGTAAGTATGGTATTGGGATTGAGGAAGACTAAATTAATAGATAGAAATGGTCAAATATTTGAAGGGAAATTACTGAAGATTGTCAAGATAGAGGTAGAGAAAAGTTATGCTGACACTAAAATGCAACATATAGATGAAGTGCTTGAACGGAATAAAGTAATCAATGAATGCTTGAAATACTGGCTGAAAGTATTTAAGCAAGAGGAAGAAATTGTAGTTAATGAGAAAGAAATGTTTCTTTTTATAAAAGAGACAAGAGAAGATACTACTTCACAGTTCTATGATGTGTTTACTAATATACAAAGAGGAGTGATTGAGTATATGAATGCAATAAGAAAACTGAGAGGTAAATTAATTTTTGAAAGAGAATTTGTAGGTAGAGAGCATGAGAAGGATATTGAAGAGGGATATTCTTATCAAAGCATACAGGAAGTAAGGGTGGAAGAAATATCAGTAGCAGTGTCTAGAAATATCCAAAGCAATATCTAGGACGGAATTGGAGCAATGTCTGAGACAAAATCTACAACAATCTCAAGAGCTATACATAAATTAAATCAAGGAAGGTTGAATAAGGTAACCAGTAGTTTGAAAATGAATGTATAGAATGCAGTAAAGTGCAGTGGGAGAGTAATCAAAATGAGATTGATTTTTAGCAAAAAAATAAATTCAAGGATGCCATAAATGAATTGTAGAAATTGATGAAATTTCCTAAGAAAATAGTAGGGTAAAGTAGGAAAACCAATGTAAAGTTCAATGGAGAGTGAAGAATGATGAAGGTAAAGACAATGGAGTACTACAACATAAATAAAGTGGAGTACTACAACATAAGGATTGGAATCCTAGAAGGTTACAACCAAAGAAAAATTAAGATAGTGAAGCTTATGGACAACAACAAACAAAAGTTTGGGGTCCAGGAAGATGTGGGATAAATATGAATAATCAGGAGATCATGTTTTCTTTCTACTTTGGGAGTCTAATGTAGGAGCATTAGCTCTCAAGACCCACTACTAAATTTCTGATCGGACCTTAAGCTCTAGACATTTTTCCAAGGAGGGGTCACTTGTAGAGACATTGTAAACTTTCATGTAAAGTATTTTATTTATCAAGTCTAAATAGGATGAAAGATCTAATCTGATAGGTGTCAGTAAAGGATGAGTCATGTAACTAATGTGGTGTAGGAGCATCGTGACATACCAACAATGTGATGAGTTGGTCACATGTTGTCACATATTTTTGGTTGTTTGATGAGTCATAGTTTGTTAGTGGTTATAAGAATGATGACAGATCATGACTCCCTGTGTGAAGATCAAGCCATGGGTTGTTTCATTGTGATAGGGAAATTTTAATCATGCTTTGTAGTTGTTGTTTTTTTTGGTTGTAGGACCACTCGACGGGGGAGAAACTGTTTAGGTTAAATATACAGGTTGGAGAAGTAAGGGTGTTCTGTTCTTCATGGTTAGACTTCCAATTCGCGGAAGGGAATATCAGACCTGCATCGGGTTTCCACTTGTAAATATTTTGAGAATACTGAAGAAGGAGAGTTGATTTGTGTGTTTGTTATTTTTCTTAAAAGAAGGAATAGTTGTGTGTTTGCAGTGTTATTAGTCTAGATGCATTTATTGTTTGAATGATGTATCCATGAAGAGGCGACTTCAACGGTTTTCTTAACATCTATGTATTTCTGTGAAATTGTTGATTCACACATGAAATCATTGCTTGAATAGTTGAAATAGGATGTAGATGCATGCATAGAAGTGGTAGGATAATGAATCTTGAAGATTGCAGGATAGATTGATTGATTCTCTGATAAATCAATGCAGCACATAGATTTTCTAAACTTAACAAGTTTTGCAGAGAATGAATGGTGGGAAGTGATTCCACAGACAAAGATCTGATGGTACAAGAGAGATCCACAATGGAAGTTGTGAGGGTGATAACAGATCTACAAATATCTATGAGATCCACACCAAAGAGTAGATTGAAAGTCGTGGAGAAGGCCACAAAGATTTGACAGCTGGAAATAATTGTGGAGGAAAAGTTGCGGAAGGAAAGTTACGGGGAAGCAACTTTAGAGAGTTGGTACGACATCACGCATCCCTTAACCTGCATGCGGAAGGCTTGTTGCAGAAACAAAGTTGTGGAAATCCTGTTGCCAAAACAGAGTTGCAGAGAAGCTGTTACAGATGCAGAATTGCGGGCATGTAAATTTAGAGCATAATTTGGTCGAGGGCTAAATTTGTTAATCCTACTAAGTGTAGGAGCCACTAGATCCTAGAGGTGCTGGTTGGGTTGGCTGTGGTTGATCCCACTTGCACCAGAATAGCCTTAAATTATTCTTATAAATTGTCCTTTGATTGCACAAATACTTAGGCATAATATGAGGCCATGATGTTGAAAATTCAGATCCTAGAATATTTCCAAGTCAAGAGGGTGGTGATACATGGGGAATCTAAGTTGGTGATTAAGTAAATTGAAGGTGAGTATTAGGCCAAACATCCCAGGATGAGAAGATACATAAATGTTTCCCTAGATTTGGTAAGGTGTTTTGAAGAATGCAAGTTCAATCTGATTCCCGGATTGTAGAATGACATAGTTGATTCTTTGGCCAATTTTGCTGTTGTTTTCAGAATCTCCATGTACCCTAATAGTAAATATGAGATTGAAGTTAAGAACATGACCTATGTCCTAGATAATGTTAAGAGTTGGAAGGTCTTTGAGGATGATAAACAAATATAGAGTCTCCTTAATCTCACTGGGGAGTTTTATGGCTTGATCATTAATTAAGACAACATGCTCATAGAAGGGTCTAGTCTCATCTGAGAGTTCTTGCAAAGTCAGATTGAAGGTACCAAATAAATTCCACAAGATGATATTGTTTCCCTTCCTGAGGGTGCTATTTGAAATGAAACTGAAGAAGTCATTGTGAAAAAATCACAAGGGATTGATGGACATCAAGAATATTTAAACAATCTTTGTGGCAAATAAATCATGTAGCTTAAGAGTAACACTATCCCTAAGGGTTTAGTCCCTTTAAAAAACCTCTTTGACCCAAATGATGTTGCTAAGGAGCCTCAACTTGTACCGAGCTGTGAGGATGTCGAAGATGTGAATATTGGAACAAAAGATCATCCTAAAATCATCAATATCTCAAGAGCACTCTCCCAAGAGGCCAAACAAAAATACATCTCAATGATGAAGGAATACACATATATCTTTTCTTGGAGCTAAAGTGATCTTAAGGATTATGATACAGTTATAATTCAGCATACTATACTAATAAAAAAGGAAGAGATGCCTTTCAAGGAAAAACTAAGGAGAATTAACCCCAAAGCTACTACCCCTGATTGAAAAATAAATAAAGAAGTTATTTGAGGTAAAAATCATTGTGGCCCTTAGATTCTCAAGGTGGGTGGACAACTTGGTTCTGGTTAGGAAGAAGAATGGAGAAATAAGGATGTGCATTGACTTCAAAAATATGAACAAAGTCTCTTTTAAGGACTGTTATACTCTTCCCAATATGGATCATATTTCATAGAGGTTAGTGGGATCTCAAAGGATCTCCACCCTGGATGGTTTCTCTGGCTATAATTAGATCATGGTAAACAAAGAAGACCAGGAGAAGACCGCTTTCAATACACCCCGGGGTACCTTTATGTATGTGAAAATTCCATTCAGACTCCTGAACATAGGGGAAATATCCAATAAGCCATGGACATAGCATTTGCTAAGGATAAGGACAATATTTTGGTTATCTATTTAGTTGACATCACTATTTTTTCAAAATCCGATGAGGAGCATGTCGCACACATGCTCAGAGTTTTTAGAAAATGCAGAAAGTTCAGCATCTCTTTGAATCTGAAGAATTCCCACTTTTTTATGAAAGAGGGAAATATGCTCAGGCACATAATATCCTAGGAAGGAATCAAAATAGACCCAAAAAGAGTTGAATTCATACATAAAATTAAGCTCCCTCGGAACAAGGTTGAGGTTCAATATTTTATGGGAAGGGTGGTTTTTATGAGAAGGTTTATTTCTGCTTTTGTTGAGATTATGAGGTGGATGAATAGTATGCTGAAGAAATATAACGATATCAAGTGGACACCTGAAGCAAAAAAATCATTTAATGACATAAAGAAGGATATTTTAGAAGAACTTGTATTGGTAAGCCCTGATTTCTCCAAAGATATCCTCATATTCTCATTTTCTTTAAGGCACACATTGGTAGGAGTATTGTTACAGAAGAATAAGGAGGGGAATGAGCATCCCATTGCTTTCTACAAAAAAAAATTGAGAGATTCCTCACTGAAATACAACATTCTAAAAAAGTAGTATTATTCTCTAGTACATGCCTTGAAGGAGTTCCAGTTTTACATCATGCATTCTCACATCATTGCTAATGTTCCCACAAGTGCAGTGAAGGATGTTCTAACCCAACTAGATCTTGAGGGTAGAAGGGGAAAATGGATAGTAGTATTACTTGAGTATGACTTGGATATTAAGCCCATAAATCTGATTAAAAGCCAAGGACTAGCCAAACTCATGGTGCCGTCAAACTATGATTTACTCAACTTGCACATGGTTGTTGAATTATCAATAAAAAAGGAAAACCTCGAGGAATAACTAGAGCTACAAGTGGCTAAATATTTCTGGCCATCCCCATGGTATGATGGCATCATCTTTGTGTTATATCATTTGTAAGCTCCACAGGAGGTGGACAAGACAAGACAAGAGGCAAATAATATCATGGGGGAGTTTCATGCAAGAGAATGTGGAGGTCATCATTACTAGAAGACCAATGTGAATAAAATTATGAGAGCGGGATTTTATTGGTCCACCATATTTTTTGACACCCACAAAGAGATTGTTGCATGTCATAAGTGTCATATCTTTGAAGGGAGGAGGGTGTTTTTTCCATTACCTCTGAAGCCTATACATGTTGAGGCTCCTTTACAAAAATGGGGATTGGATTTAGTTGGAGAAACAAACCCATCTTCCATAAGGCAGGACAAGTGGATTGTCACTACCACTGATTATTTCACCAAATGGATTGAAGCCATCCTAACCAGACAAGCCACTAAGACAGTAATTATTCAGTTTTTGGAGGAGAAAATCTTACCGAAGTTTGGAGTTCCTAGGAATTTGATCACTGACAGTGTTGCTGCATTCAAATCAAGTAATATGGTTTATTTTTGTTTCAAATATTACATACATTTGGGGAATTCCATAGCAATTTACCCACAGGGAAATGGGTTGGTAGAATCTTCAAATAAGAGTCTGATGAGGATCATCAAAAAGCTGCTGAAAGAATATAAGAAGGCCTAGCACACAAAATTGACTCATGCTTTATAGGATGACAGAATCAGTGTAAAGAAATCCATTGGAACCTCACCATTCTTGCAATTTTATGGTTATGAGGTAATTTTTCCTAGTTCTCTAAGTTTCCAGTTATGAGGTTGTTACAGGAGGAAGATATTGAAACCCACCCAATGTAGAGAAGGATGTATCAGTTGGTTGAACTATAGCAACAAAGAGATAATATCTTTGGTATAACTCATAATTTTTGGGATAAAATGAAAGACATATTTGACAAGAGGACAAAGCCTAAGGATTTCCAAGTAGGGGATGTAGTTTGGCAGTGGGATGCACCCCATGAAGAAAAAATAAAGCATGGAAATTTTGACCACCTATGGAAAGGCCCTTACAAAACTGTAAAGTTTCAGAGGGAAGAATTCCTATATAATAGAGGAGATGGATGGTGGTATTGTGTCAAGAGCCCATGTAAATGGGAGGCTCCTCAGGAACTATTTCCTTTGAGGTAAGCTCAATCTTACATGTCATTGTATATACCATTTTATTTCAACATTGCATGTGTGGATATCTCCCTGGAAGACATAAAGATCAAGGTGAAGGAATTTAGGTCTCCAAGAAGAGCCATCATTTGGTTTTCTTTTCTCTTGAATATGGAATTGAAGATACTAGAATAAATTTTGAGGCAATGAGACTTTGGGATAAAGTAAAACTGTGGAGTTGACTAGGGTACTTCAAGCACAATAGGGTCCAATGGATTAGGAACTTGGTCTATTGTTCTTTTCTACCTCATAGGGAGGATAACATCCCCAATTGGAGCCAACTGTTAGCACCATGACTAGGATAAATGGTTGGAAGTGGGGACCAGAGTAAATATAAGATGGGGTCTAAAATTCATATCTAATGACCTAGAGGAGTGCAGAAAGGGTCTAAAATTGTTCAAGTGGCTTATTCCTAAGCCTAAAATATGAGAAGGGAAAAAAATCCTTAAGCGTTGTTATCCACTTATTTGTACCATAGTTACATTACCTGAGGAGCCGCTAGCTGAAAAACATGATAAATGTTTGTTTCTAGTGCATCCGATGATCCTCCTTTGTGTCTATCCAGTTTTGGCTAGTTGGTTTTTTATTTAAATAATTATGACCATGGCCCCAAGGGGTTTGTAATAAAATGTGCTAGTAGGGTGTTTTGAGCGGTTTGGTCTCCTAAGATGTAGAATTTCAACTAAGGTATTCTAGAGAATTTTTTTCCCTTGACAATTATGCTTTGCCTATAGCTGAGTATAATTGACGAGGTTTTCTCCTGCTTCCTCCAAAGCTGGAATGCCTGATTTTGAATTCAGGGCCTTGGGGGGTTATTAAAGCCAAATTGAGTATATATAAACCTACTATACATTGTTAGAATAGAGAATGGTCATTTCCTAAGTCACTAGGACCCTCATAAAAAAATTTCAATTTTTTCTGAGGGTCAAAATTTTTATTTTTATTTTTTAATTTTTTAATTTTTCCTAAATTTTTTAATTAAATTTTTCAATAATTTAAATGGAAAAATTCAATTTGTAATAAGTCGGTCATTTGGAACTCGAATTCAGTGATTGAAGGCTCTAACCTTAAGCCAAAAATCACTCAAAACTAGCCATCCAGCTAGCACCAAGTTTCAGATCATCATTCGGCCACATAACTCATATTTTCTCAAAAAAAGTCAGTTTTGGAGAAAATATTGATTAATTAATAAAAATGATTATTTTGGAGAAAATCCAAATCTCTCCAAATTAATTCAAATTTAGTGAAATAAAAGGATAAATGACATGGAACAAATCATTTGTGATGATTCCAATCAATATCGGTCAGTTTCAGATCAAGTATCAGAGTTTAGCAGTTGAACTATCAGTGAGAAATGTGCCTTCATTGGTCAAATCTATTTTTGGTTGAAGTGTGGGTTATCTATTGTTTGGGTGATCATTATGAGGGAAGATGAGCCACCTCACCCCCGCTCATTACTCAAACACTCAATTATAACTCAGTTGCAGCTCAGTTCAACTCCAAATCATCATGCCAAGCTCATTCAATTACTCCGATGTTACTCTTAGTTTGGTTTTAGGGTTTTAGCCTTCTCTCTTTGTATAAATAGAGGCTCTTTGATCTCTATTAGGAGTGGATGATTGATGTAGAGAACCTTTGTGAAATATTGTAATTCTTGTTGCTCTTATGCAACCTATTTTTAATAAAAAAAGGCTTTGGAGGCTCATGTTGTCTAGATCTTGGATGCATATGTTTCGGTTAATGAGGTGATATTATTTCAGTTTCTTTACTTTTGCTAATTTGTGGGTATTAATACATGCTTTAGAGGGATTATAAAATCATGTAAGAATAGGTATTTGTAGCTTTCAAGTTGCCTATTTATTCCATTTACTTTCATAAATCTTAAAGAGCATTGTTTTATACAACTATATTTCATGCTTTTGGGTTGTGTTTAGTAAACAATACATGATTTAACTCCCATTTTGGAAAGTGTATAAGTTTTTGTCTATAGATCACTTCACCGTACCAAGTAAAAGGTTGAGCTAAGTTGCATCTACTTTTCTTGGAGCCAAGCATATGTTCCTAGTAGCTGCATGCTATTAGGGATGCAAAGTGGTTTCAAGGATTCAAGATCCAAGTGGTTTATCTTCTCTATTCATGCTAAAATTAAAAAATTTCATTCTTTCACTTTATGTTTGCAAGTAAAGTTCTGATTTGTAAAGCTAATCATTTGCATCTTACTTGCTCTCATTTCTAGATCTAGGAAGTGTCAAAATTTTTGCATTTTCTATTAGATCTAGTTAGTACATGAAGTAGCATAAAATTTCTATTTTTGCTTAAGTACTAAGTGTATTTTGTTAGCATATTGTAGTGTTTAATCCATCATTTTGCAGGAAAATAGCTCGCTGGTTTTTCTCTTTTCATGACAGGTTAAGCCGGAATGCTGGCAAAAAATCAAAGTTATAAGCTCCAAGAAACGTTCCTTTTCCCCCCTTCTTCATCCCCATTCTCCAGGTTTCCTTGAAGAAATTCTAAAGATCACAAAGGACTCCAAACTTCAAGCATTGTCAACAAATTAATAAAGAGAAAGTGGGATCATGGCTCCCACACCCCTCTCCCCCCATCTGGGGGAAGCTTGTATCATCTCCTCATTTTCATGCTTTACTTCATCTTTTGCTAAAAGTAGGATAGAATAGTTTCAATTATTAGAAGTTTGTTATTTCATTAAAGTAAGGTAGTTTTTTTCTGATTAGTTCATCATTCATAAAATATAAAAGTAAATACGTTTCTTGTTTATATACTTAACTGAATGTAAAGTTTGTTTACTTTTTTTTATGATTTTACTTACCCCCTTGCTTTCTTGATTAGGGCCCTAAAAATACTGAAAAAGACTCTTGGGTAGTTTAGTTTTCTTTTTCTTTTAATATTTAATCAATTAATTAATTAAGTCTCTTGAACTTGTAGTAACACAAGTCAAGATAAATTTCTATCAGAGAGCATAGTTAGACTTGCATATCCTTGCATTAGGCATTTTAGATTAGCTAAGTCTCTTGAACCTTTGTCATAAGACAAGGTCAAGAGTGCTCTCTGTCAGAGAGTTTTAATTAATCAACTTAATAAAATTTGTAACTCACTGTCCCATAATTAATTATCTTCGGTGTTTCTTTTCCAGAGTATGCCCTGACCGACTTGAAAATCGGAATACCCAAAAACAACATTGGTTTTTTAATCTTGCAAAAGAAACATAATAAAATTTAGACCCCATAACCAAAGCACTAGCATTGTAGGGAATTTCCTAAGTTCTTCTTAGTAAAGGCACCGGAACTCCCCGTTGTTTAAGATTCTCAATTAGCTAGTCAATATTCATGATACCAGCCTAGGATATTGGGCGGGCCATCATGTCTTCAATAGATTAAACTCAGAACATTCTCCCGGGTCTTGAAAAACTTTTGTTGACACCAGAAGAAAGAACACTTAAAAAAATTTAAAATATACCAAGAGAACTTGCACAACTTAATATTCACTAGCTTTATTTCAAGACTTGCTGTTAATTTCTTTATGCATTATAGTACTCTAACTCCATAAGGCACTGGTCTATTATTTTGCATAAGTGTTATATTTGGATCAATTGTCTTTCACGCATTTAATTTCTATCTGTGAATGCATATTTTTAAAGTCTTGAATTATTGTTATCTTAATTCTCTTGATAGCAACGTGGATTGCTTTGTTTTATGTGTTGAATTCATAATAAATGAACACATTAATCTCAATAACTCATAAACAACACCCATCCGCATCTGCAACCAATTCAAAAAAACTTTAAATCTTTGTTAGGGACTACCCCCCTTGGATTCATTAGGAGTTAGCCTAAATGGAGGAGCTAGGAGTAGGTAACAGTACCTAGCTATGTGCTTGCCCCCAAGGTTACACCTCTCCCACTTTCTTAAGTGAGGAGACAACTTTCGGAAGATTTCTCCTGTTGGTGTGCAATCGACGGACAACAAGTGCGACCTTGGAAATGAGCCTAGTATAAAAAATATGCAACTTTGATCTCATATCGATGAATTTAAATGAATCCACACAAAATTAATGGTTGTAAAGAATGGTGGAAAGAAAAAGACAGAGGTTTGGTCGTGAAAAATGGCAAATACGCATTCTGAAACCCCCATTCCACAATTTTCCATTTTGTGAAAAGGAAAAGGAAGAACAAAAAAAGGCAAAAGTTTGATCATGAAAATTGGAAAATATGCATTCCAAATATTTCTTTCCACAATCTGTCATTTTGTGGAAAGGAAAGGGCGGATGCAAAAGGGCGGAAGTTCTGATACAAAAAGTGGAAAACCCATGTTCCACAACCCACCATTTTGTGGAAAGGAAATGGTGGAAGGAAGTTAGCTCAAGGAATCACGTGGAGGAAATATTGTGGAAAGTATCTTGAGAAATGATGGTGAAGGGTATAGATTCGATTCAAAATAGATTTACGATTGAGATCTATTCCACAAGAAGAGCATGAACATTGAAACATATGAGACGATAATCAATGAAATATGGGAAGGGTTTCAAGGAAGGCATGGGTTGTCCAACCACCTTCTACATAGTCAAAGAATAAGGGGCCAAGTATCCTCCACTATGTAATGTCCCTTTTTAATAAATTTCATTAAATGACAAAATTTTCACCTTTTTTCCCTAATTCGACCTTTGACTAGTTTTGATGTCTAGATCTCCAAATTAGCCCAAATGATCCCAAATATTATGAGAATGTGTATGAATGATAATAATAATTTAATATAATTTTCATGGATTATTTATGACCCTCTAATTAATTCTTCAATTTGTTTAATATTCTGGACAAAGTAGGAATCTTTACTAGAAAATTGGGGTGCACATTCCCCCTAGGTAAATGCTAGAAATGGCTTCTCAAATGCTCCCAAACCCACTCAAATTTATGAATAGAGGTATAGTATTTTTAAGGTACATATTTATTTTCTAATATGCTTCATTATTTAGTTTATACACTCTATTATGACCCTCTCCCAAACAACTACAAAATCATTAATTCGACCCTTGGGGAAAAGGCGCCAAATATTCTTCAAATGCAATTAAATTGAGTAAAATGAACTCAAATGATTAATTTATGAAAATTAAACTTGTAATACACATAAATTAAATTTAATTCATCATAAATATATCATAGAGACATTCTTCCATTCGAAATAATCAACATTACCATGGAACACATCAATATAGTGGGGAAATGGTCATTTTTGCTCATTAACAACCACTTTTACATAAAATAATTTGGTATTTAGAATTAATAATATAGGATATTTAACCTATTGCAATCACAAATATCTTAGGATAATCTCTCCCAAAGAGTACAATAGCTCACCCAAAGCGCAATCCCTCCATGAGCAAGAATATGCAATCAAAATTGGAAATGGTTGAGAGAAAGTGTTGCACTATAAGGAAAAAAAATATTACCTATATCTTAAAACTGCAAATAAAAAATCCATTAAATCTCAATTAAATACTTTAGNTTGGATGGGAATCTTTCACCCTCGAAATTGGCTAAGGCAAGAAACTAGTCATCCACTAGCTCTCTCAATTCACAAATGCAAATTTCTCAAATGATCAAAAGAACTTATCTTGGTTGATCCCTGTAGTTTATAAACATACTTAGCCTTCTAAGGTTACCAATACATACATAAAATCAATCCAATTCGAATTAGGGTGTGGGCTCAAGATTTTCCATGTGTCCTCCCTTTCCTAGCCTTCAATCTTCCCCCAATTCAAATAGGAACCCATTGAGCTTCCCCAACTCACATGATTTACCTCGTGGATGATACATTTAGACCTTAAATGTCATATATTTCATATTTTATCCTTCATATCTTATTTTTGTCATAGGTGTCATATCCTCTTCATCACTGTTGTTATAGAGATAGGGAATCTAGTCCAAGTGTCTCACTAGCACCAAAATGACTCTTCCTCTCCCATGTAAGTTACATTTCCTTCCAAATTATACCTATGATCGATATTGACAATTTTATTATCCTTATAAACCATCCAAGAACATTTAGGATTCCCAGGGATTCAAAATTGCAAGAGGAGTTTTCCATGTGGCACAAAAGTTCTAGCTTGTGTGGGCCCCATAGTCTCCATGTGTCTCCATGCTCCATCACCACTTAAATTTTCTCTTGTATTTATTTAATGAGATCCATTATTAAATATTTATTCCATTATAATTTATGAACATCATTTATTATCTCCCTTATTAAAATTCTAAATGTATCCATCCAACCTAGGGAATTAGTAGGATTGATGGAATTGTCCTTCTATGTAATTATTTGAGTGGGGACATTATAGTCCTCCCCACCCAAGATTTCTTGTCCTAAAGAAATTTCAAATTTTTATGCTGCAAAATATTCTCCTCTTCCCATGTGGCATATTCACTTGGTATATCCTTCTATTGTACTAAGTATTCTTTGATAGTTCTGCTTCTCAATTTCCTTTCCCTTGTCTTCAAAATATTTTTTGGAACAAGTGTGAGCTGACCTTCATCATCTAAATGAGTAAGTATTTATGAAGTGAAAATTTTCTGACCAAGATATTTTTTTAGACAAGAAACATGAAATACATTATGGATTTTATTCCTTTACGGAAGTTCCAATTCATATGCTACTTCCCCAATCTTACAAACTACCTTGTATGGGCCATAGTATCTTGGTTTTAGATTTTCTTCCCCATTCATTTTGAGATATGTTTGTTTGTATGGCTGAAAACTTAAATATACTAAATCATTAAACTAAAAGTTCCTTTCTTCTCTATGTCTATCTGGATATTGTTTTTGTTGATTTTGGGAAAACTACAAATTGTCTTTCAAAATATTTAAAATTTCTTGGCTCTCTTCCACCCAATATTTATCTTTAGGAGCTCTAATATCACCAAATATCATCTCAAAAAAGGTAATTGAATCATAACCATATAAGTATTTGAAAGGATACATCCCTATTGACATATAAAAAATGGTGTTGTAGCAGAACTCACCCAAGTGTAGCCATTTTTTCCATGCTTTTTGCTGCTCTCCCAGATAGTTTCTTAGGTACCCTTCAAACCATTGATTCACCCTCTCTATTTTTCCATCAATTTGTGTATGATATCTTGTACTTGGAGTCAAATTATTCCCACCAATCTAAAAATTTCTTGCCAAAAATCACCCATGAATCTACTATCTCTATCACTTACAATTCTCTTAGGGAGCTCATGCATCCTGAAGCTTTCTTTGAAAAAAATATCATCCATTTTTGCAGCACTAAAATATCATGTAACAACAAATAAATTAGAAAAAAATTTCAATCTATCCACTACGACATATATGGAATCCTTACCCAAAATGTTTGGCAAACCGATGATGAAATCCATTGAGATATTGTCCCATTTTTGCTCCAGAATGGGAAATGGTTGCAATAAACCATATGGGAATGTAAGTTCTGTTTTTTTTTTCTGGAATACCTTAAATTAATTCACATATTTATGAGCATCTTCCTTCATCCCCTTCCAAAAGAATCTTTTCCTCAATTTCCTATAAGTTTTGAATATCCCCGGAAGGCCAGCTAGTGGGGAATCATGTGCTTCTTGCAAAATTTTGTACTTGATATTTGAACCTTGAAAAAAATAAATTATTCCCTTATAATATATCATCCCATTAAAAATAATATAGTTATAATCCCCCTTGATTCCATCTAACACATCACAAGAAAATTTATCTTTGGCATATTCAACTAGTAACATGTTTTTCCAATGTTAATTAGCAATGTCCATGAGAGAAAATGAAGGTCTTCGAGATAATACATATGATACAATTTGATTATTTCCTTTCACATATTTAATATAAAAATAATAATATTTAATCTTCCTAACACACTTTTTTTTCCTTTCATTTAGATCGTTTTGGGTGAGGAAGTGCCTTAGACTATTGTGGTCAGTTTTCACCACAAACTTGTTTCCTACCAAGTCTTGTCAAAACTTGGCCAATTCATGCATTATGGCCAACATTTATTCATCATATATGGAGTAAATAATTTCATGAGGATGAAAATTTATTCTCTCAAATGATATAGGGTGTTGGCCTTGGTTTATGACAACTCCTATTCCTCCACCTGAAGCATCATATTCAACAACAAAAGGCTTAGAAAAATCAGGTAATGCAAGTATGGGACAAATACTCATTACCTATTTAATTTTATGGAAGGACTTTCCATACTCTTAATCCCACTTTAAATCATCCTTATTAGTCAAATAAGTGAGTGGAGAAGTCAACTTGGAGAAGCCTTTCACAAACTTTCTATAATAAATGCATATTCCAATGAAGCCTCTTAATTTGGTGATGTTTTTTGGTGATGGCCATTCTAAGATAGACCTTATTTTTCCATGTGTAATTTCAATACTTCTTTCCCAATAATTTTCCCAATATACAATAGTTCCTTCATCCCAAATTAACATTTAGGCATCTTAGAAAGCAAGGATTGTTCTTCCAAAGTTTTCAACACAATCTCTAGATGATGCAAGTGCTCTTCCCAAGTTTTATTGTAAATGAGAATATCATCAAAGAAAAAAAATCGTTCGAAGATGCTTGAAAAATATTCTATTCATGCATTCTTTAAATTTGGATGGAGCATTAGTTAATCCAAATGGAATAACAAGAAACTCAAAGTCACCATAATGACATCGAAAAGCAGCCTTTTGCACATCTTCTTCCTCCATTCGAATTTGGTGATAACCTGATTGAAGGTCAATTTTGGAGAAATATTTTGCTCCAAATATCTCATCCATGAGATCATAAATCCTAGGAATAGGATATCTATTCTTCACGGTATTCTTGTTCAAAGCTCTAAAATATGTACACATCCTCAAGGTTCCATCTTTTTTCTTTACCAACACTACTGAAGAAGCATAAGGGCTAGAGCTTGGTCTAATGAGTTCAAACTATAATATTTATTGGATAGCCTTATAAATATAATATTTGAATATATTGGTATTTCTATATGTTGCTATATTAATGGGTTAAGTTCCCTCCTCCAAAACAATGTTGTGCTCAAGCCCCCTATCAGGTGGTATACCATGTGGAAGATCTATAAAAAAATTTCATACTTTTTCAATAGTTTCTCTTTCTCTTTTGGGTTTTCAAAAGCATTTATGTTTGTATTGGGAGATGTGATGTTACATTAATAAACCCATTCTATGTCCCCATTCCTCAATATATATCTCATACTATTGCAAGTCACTACTCGATTTGGGTAAGTGTGTTTCCCTCTCACAACCCTTAGTACACCTTTCAAATCTTGAAATTTCATCTCATGAATTTGATAATTTACTGTGTTATACTCTATATACTACAACCATTGTGCTCCCAAAAACACATTATTATCATCAACATCAACCACATAAAAACTATCAACAAAATTATAGTTACCTACAGTGACTTGCAACTTTGGAACCCATGTTTTACACTGCATTGTGTTGTGGCTGGGAAGAACAGTTGTGAAGCCATCGAATGGTTCAATAAAAACATTCCTTTTCTCCACCATTTATACATAACTTAATTTATATTTGGCTCCTCAATATACCAAAACTGAAGCTCTTTTTCCTAGTACCACACCCTTGCATCGAATAGTGTGATAGTAAGGCACTGTTGAAAGTACTGCCATTCTTGCTTTGTTTGGTGAAGGCTGATTTTATTCTTGTATTTATTATTTGTATGATGTATCATATGCATACTATTTATCTGAATTGTGTCATTATTCATCCATACCATTTGCATACTCATCATTATCAAAAAATACTTCTATGTATTGAGCTTTTCCCTTAGTGCATTTATGCCCCGGTGTCAATGATTGAAAGCATGTGAAGCATACTTTTTTTCTTCAAAGTTCATCCTTGTTGAGTCCTTATCTATTATTATTTTCATTTGAATCTCTTTTCAAATGCTTCTTATCAGGTTCATATCTTTTCCAAGGTTTCTTTTCAAATTTGAAGTTAGTCTTAGAAGGAAATCTTGTTCTAGGAAGCACATTTTGGAGATCTCTAGTCAAGGTTATTACATCTTTTAATGTAGAGGGCTTGCGGGTTTTTACCAAAATTTTTAAGGGTTCATCCAAACCTTCATTTAAAATAAATAATAATCTTCCCATAGACACATCAGCCACCTTGAATTATAAATTTTGAAATTCCATCATATAATCAGTAGGGGTCCTGACTTGCTTCAATTGGGTTAGTTCTTTGAAAGACAAATCTAGATCTTTTTGCTCAAATTTATCCAATACCCTGCTAATAAATTATCCATATTTTTTAACCTGATCATAACCCAAATTTTTCAGGCCATGGAACCACCATTCATTGGCATCTCCTTCCAAGTGCAAGATGGTTATTTTTAAGGCATCCTCTTCCACCATTGGATTCAACTGAAAATACACATCTAATTTTTGCACCCAAGTGTTAGCAAAAATTTGAGAGGAACCATAAAAATTAGGGAGTGACACTTTGCCAATGGCAAAATTTTATTCTTTGTTTTGGTATAGAGAATTATTATTTTTCTTTTTTATGAGTTTGTTTGCAACAAGAAAGGACTAATAAAATGGTACAATTTTCTTACAATCTTCATCCAATTTATCCCGTTCTTTTTCCATTGTAGCAAGTTCAAGTTGATTTTTAGGATCTTATTTGGGTATAATAAAATTAGGTGCATTAGGCCTTGGTGTGCTCTAAAATTCATGGGTTCTATTATGGGGTCCTATTCTTGAGAAAATATGCTCACCATGATTGTCTTCTTTTCTTTTGATTGTGAACTACTACTATCTCCTATTACTCCTTTGCTTCCAAATTGGCTAATCAACAATTCAAATACTTTCATAATATGTTCATTCGTGTTCTTGGTTGTGTCATCAAATATATGTTTAATTATTCCATACCCTTTGTTAGTCATAGTTTAAGCAGAATGTGCCTCTTCTTCTTCTACTTCTTCTTCTTCAACAAAAACACCTTCAAATTTAGGTTCTAAGGGTGGTAGATTATTTATTTGACTACTTTATAATACCACCAGGTTCCAATACCATGCTTTGATACTTCTTGTACTTTCCCTTTTTAATAATATTTATTAAATGATCAATTTTTCACTTTTTTCCCTAATTCGACCTTTGACTAATTTTGATGTCCAGATCTCCAAATTGCCCCAAATGCTCCCAAATATTCTGAAAAGGTGTATGAATGATATTAAGACTTTAATATGATTTTAAATTATGATTTATGACCCATAAATTATTTTTACAAACTCTTTTAATATTTTGGACAAAGTAGGGGTCTTTACTAGCAAATTGGGGTTCTAATTCGCCCTGGATAAATGCTGGAAATGGCTTCTCAAATTCTCCAAAACCCACTTTAATTTATGAAAAGAGGAAGAATATGTTTAAGGGATGTATTTAAGGTCTCATATGTATTATTATTCAGTTTATACAGGATTTTATGACCCACTCCCAAACATCTACAAAATCACTAATTTGACCCTTGGGGAAACGACACCAAATCTTCTCTAAATGCAATTAAAATGAGTAAAATGAATTAAAATTATTACGTGATGAAAATTAAAAATATAATAAACATAAATTAAATTCCTCTCATAATAAATATATCATATATACATTCTTCCATTCAAAATAATCAGCATTACCATGGCATACATCAATATAGTGGGGAAATGGTCATTGTTTGCTCATTAACAGCCACTTTTACATAAAAAACTTTGGTATTTATACTTATAATTTATCAAAATTAAGAAAATATAATATTTGAATTATTAAAATAATAAATGGACCAAGATAATCTCTCCCAAAGAGTACAGTATCTCACCCAAAGCGCAATCCCTCCATGAGCAAGAATATGCAATAAAAACTGGAAATGGTTGAGATAAAGTGTTGTACTAGAAGGAAACATGAGGTTCCATATATATTACACATGAAAATATTAAATCCATTAAATCTCCATGAAATACTTTATTTGCCTCTCCAAACACCAACTTGTATGGGAATCTTTCACCCTCGAAATTGGCTAAGGAAAGAAACTAGTCATCCACTACCTCTCTCAATTCACAAATGCAAATTTCTCAAATGATAAAAATATCCTCTATTGATTGATCCCTATATTTTTTTAAAATACTTAGCCTTCTAAGGTTACCAATCAATATAAAAACTCAATCCAATTCGAATTAGGGTGTGGGATGAATATTTTCCATGTGTCCTCGCTTTCATATCCTTCAATCTTCCCCCAATTCGAGTAGGAACCCATTGAGATTACCCAACTCACGTGAGTTACCTATTGGATGCTCTATTCAACATGACATGTCATATATTTCATATTTCAGTGTTCATATATGATTTGTGTCATAGGTTTCATAGCATTTTCATCATTGTTGTCATAGAGCTAGGGAATATACTCCAAGTGTCTCACTAGCTCCAAAATGACTCTTCCTCTCCCATATAAGTTACATTTTATTCCAAATTTGACCTATGATGGATATGGAAAAGTATATTATCCTTGTAACTCATCAAAGAACATTTATACTTCCCATGGATTCAAAATTGTAAGAGGAGGATGCCATGTGGTGCAAAAATTCTAGCTTGTGTGGGCCCCATAGTCTCCATGTCTCTCCATGCTCCATTGCCACTTCAATTTTATCTTGTATTTATTTAATGAGATACATTATTAAATATTTATTCTATTCTAATGTCTTAACATCATTTATTATATTCCTTATTAAAATTCTAAGTGTATTCATCCAACCTAGGGAACTAGTAGGATTGATGGAATTGTCGTGCGAAGCAATTATTTGAATGGGGAAATTACACACTCTAGCACCGGAACCACTCCTTCACCCCCTTAGAATAAGGATATTTGAATATTCTCTAAATGGTCATTTTCATCAAGCAAGCATGAGGCCCCATATGTCTATCTTTTCCATTTAAGTCAGTCACACACACCCCAACATGCTTTCTCCATTTGTTTTATGATCATGGAAAATCCGCCACATCTGGATTTGTTAGGATTTTGTACATTTGGGTTTAATTCCCATGATGTAAATAATTTCGGGGCTTTGTTTTGAGATTTTTGGTAACCCTATATGCTAATTAATTACAACTAACACACATAATTCTCAATATGAATTGTCAACCCAGGGAAGTATTTTTGTTCCAAAGATAATTAGCACAATCTATGCATAAACACTTAAGTAGCTGATTGAATAAATTAAATATGATTACCATAGCTATCTAATCAGTCAAAATCTTCTCATGTCTAGAAATAATCTAATTTACCCATCTAAGAATTCATAAATGCAATTACCTTCCTACAACATCAATTCAGCAATAGCAAATCTAAGAATAAATAACCAGGATTACTTTTGCAAGAAGTTAAATCCTACAGTATCATACTATAATTGAATCAATCCTAACTTGTTTAATTCAACTAATCTAGGAATTGGAAGAAACAATAATTGAACCAAACAACTCTAAACCATAATCTGACTAAATTAGAAAACGTGATAAAGATAAGTACCTGAAAGGAACTAGAGTTGAGCTTGACTGTAATAGCTATTGGAACACATGCATAATAGAAACTATCCTACACAGTCAACTGTCACACCACACTATTGTAGCTTAATAGGAATGCAAGCATTAACTACCAAAGGAATCACATCGATCAACCATTACCATTGCAGCTAACTATAAATGCATCTACTTTAATTTCTACACCACACAATAGAAATAATCAAGGAATATAATTAACTTGGAAATTCTCTATGGGAAGGAGGGCCCAGTCTTCAAATAGAAACCCCAAAACTAACACAAGTTAAGACGCATAAATATGAAGAATCCTGCTCCTTTTATTAAAATAATGAATTATAGTTACATATATCTATCACATATTACACAATCTGATAATAATAAGCCAACCCTAGGCTCAGATCGCCTCCCTATATTTATACATGAACAACATAATCGTCACCCACTAATATCGAGAAGCCATGAAGATCTACGATCTCTAGGCTTTCTTGTTACAACAAGCTATTACAACTGTGAGTGTAATTAAATGGGAATAATGAATATAGGGAGTGTTTTTGTTCTATCCATTAATGGATCAAACATAATTAGATGGAAGATACCCTATCTGTTGCATCTATTCCTTAAGTAACGACGTATTATTGCAGCTGAATCTATTGTAGCTAACACATGGAAGAATAATGTCTGTTTGTGTCCAACGTATAGAGATGGGACTGATAAGTAACAATTGGTACCAAATATTCATTTTCTCTCCAGACCAAGTGGTCCACTACACCTATGTTCCTCAACGTTGAACTATCTTTATAAAGTCAAGAAATATTAGCATAATTTGAAATACGAAGTTCTAACCATAACAATCTTAGGCATAAATGGAATAAAACAATAATAAAGTAGGGCAAAGCAAAAAACATCTATCTGGTGTGCAGAAATGAAGTAGGACAAGGAAAAGAAGTATAATGGGTATGGTAAAAAATAGGCTATTTCAGGACCCAACATCTCCCCCTAACTATCAAGTTGCATGTCCTCATGAAACAACTTCCACTATTCTGAGTCTCAATCTAGACCTCATTCATGGAGAGGAAAAATTGTAGGAGCTTTTAGGTAGTCCGCCTTCGTCAAAATATCCCTTACAGGAAACCCAATATTTCCATATTCCTTCTCCTCTACCTTAGTCAGTGTCTAATCATCCATGTATGGATTTTCTGTCCACTAGGTAAGTGGAAACTTGTATTTGAGTCCCATCCAATGAACTACACACGTCTTCATGTAGTCAGCATATCCTTCCACCCTAAGGAGATCCTGTTTAATTTTTTTGAAACAATAGGGGTCCCTTTTCCTTAAAGTCAAAGAAGAATTTTGTCATCTGTGCTTACTTCATTCGAGGGCCAGATGGTGTTTTTTGGATATATAATCAACACAGGTGGAGATACACGTTTCTTGTAGTTCCCTCAAATGTTGAGTTTTCATAGGAGATACAAGCCTCCTTCCATGGAGTGTGAGGACAAACTGATGAGATTGAGGTTGAATCCTAATCCACATATTGGATTTGGCCCCATTTTGAGAAATTGTCTAAAAAGGATTTTCCCATTGCACATGATTATTAACAAAAGAGACAAAGGCTCTCAACTGAATATCTCCCAAATAAGGAGTAGGGTTAGAGCGAATGTCCATGGGAAAAACCATCTCATGCAAGTAGATTTCACACAACAGGTTTTGTTTAGTGAATCTGATCTCCATAAAGGTCTCCAAGAACTGGCAAGAGGGTGCCAACTTATAAGGTCTCCCCTCCTTTAAGGATTTTAATTTAAACAAGGTTGTTTGTTCATACAAGAACACAAGATATGGGGTATTGTCAAGAATATTGCACCTTCTGTGGATAGAAGTTGTTCCTCTAGTCTGAATGGTTCAGATCCAGAACAAATGAGTGAACGACAAAGGGTGAAAACCTTCCCTGAATATTGTAAACACCTAGAAGAATTCTTTAACGATGAACCTGTGTACCTGTAGAACATGTCAAACAAATAAGAACATCAAAGCTACCAGAACATTATTTACACATCCGTACTAGTGACCAAGGAATCCAGTAACATATACATGTGAGATCAGTACAATAGATATGTGGGATGGAAATCAGATTTGCATTAAGAAATCAATGAAGAATCTTACAACCATTGCCTTAGTGTTGACAAACTCCTCCACAAGACAAACACCTCATCCCCGATAGCTCCAACTTGCTCTCTTGTGCTCTCCAATGGATTGGGCTAGGTAGTCAATTCAACAGTGTAACATTACCATTAAGTTCTCTCTCTCAACTATGGAACATGAGCTTGTATTTATAAGACTCAATGGATATGGATAGTTGAGATAATTGTGGGTGAGGTGGCCATAATATCCTACCAAGAGGGATCTTGATTCCAACCAATCTAGATTGATAGGAATAATGGAGGACACGAGGCTCATGTTCTAGAAACCTTGAGAATCCTCTTTTTTCCATTTTTACCAAGGGTACCACTTATATACCCTTATGACAAAGTGATGAAGGGTAAGAACTAATTCAAGAAAAAAGCACATACGTGGTGGCACTGTTTCTCTGTAATAGGACTCCGGTAGTGCTGAGTAAGGTACCTCTCATCAGCTAAAGGGAAAAAGTAGTGCTAGGGTTTTTTATGTAGAATTGACATCCAAAGCATGTTTCGACTCCAAGTTTGGGACTTAGGTCAAACATAGGTGTTAAGGATCTCATCACATATTGGTGATAGGATTTGGGTATAACAAAATGTCCTCCAAAGTATAAGGCTTAGAGGGATATGATAAGAAAGAGATTTGAGAGAACAAGTTTTCACTTCGAGGTAAGAGTCAGCTTGATCGAAGAGTGTCGTTGAGTAGGCATCTAAAATACACCAATATTTTTAACTCATATGCAAATCTAACCAAATCATGGCTGCAGACTAATACAAGGCAAATCCATGAGAGGAATAAACAACCATGGCTACAAGAATACAGTGTAGATCCATGTGATAGAGGACTCAAAATTGGACATAGCTACCAGACATACAACATATATCTATGTCAAATAGATGCAAATTTGAGCATAGCCATGACCATACAAATGTGGATCCATGCTTGACATACAAAACTCCATTGCAACCCAGGGAAAGCAATGAGTGCTAAAAAAGTACCCAGGGTCATCGTCTCGTTTTCCACAAAGTACTATTCTATCCATGTGATTACAATTTTCTAAATTCAAACATGGTAGAAACCACTTAATTACCGGCTAATAATGTGAACCGTTAACAAGTGTGAGGGAGATCACCATTGATGTTAATGATTCCTAAGGTACCCTAGTACAATCTACTGAGTGTGAATAGATTTTTTGATGTCGAACACCTAGTCGATTCTATCAATCAAAGGTCAATGATGTGAACCTATGTTGAGAGTGAGAGAATCTGTAATTGAGGAATACATATCTCAAGGTACTAAATTTGTTTCCAATACTATTTCCTAGATGATGAGCTGATGTCAACAGGAATAGTCTCGTCGAAGAAGGGCGATGATGAATCCCACATCGATGACATGAAACTTGGAGCAGAGTTATGGAATAATGTGAATGAGGTAACCATAAGACTGACTCAAAAGTACTAACACAAAGGCTATTTTGGCTGTAGAGTTAAGCTTATTTCTACCTTTGAACATCGGGTGGCATGAAAAAAGACTCGGTAGCATGACTAGACCAGACAGACACACAGTGCAACATTGGACAATGCATTCTTTTGAAAGACTCAAAGGAGTGACATGACTCATGAAAGTGGATCTATTTGGAAATCAGTTGAATACGCAATCGACTAAAATGATATGCAGACAAGTGCCATGTTCAAAGGTAATGACAAACTGCCATTTATTTGCAAAATTATTCCCTTCCCTTAATTTCCCCATCATGGTTGATGAGTGCCTCTTTTCATTTTTACAAGTTCAAATAGGGTAACAAACACTTGTTGTAGCTCGTTCGAAGACAAGTCCAAACTCATATGTTTTACAAACCTAAGAGAGGAAAGGTTCATTCCAAAAAGAGGGTCTCTCACTATTTAATTGAAGGAGTCCAATGAAAGTTAACTTGGTATCATTCATGTTTAGAGAGTCTAGCTGACCACGAAAGAAGACTCCAGAGGGTTATTTTTTGTAAATAGTTCATCTGAACTGAAAAAGTGATAACCTACCGTCATATGAATGACTCTTCAAGTTCTTTAACGAGTGTGAAGAAGAAAAGATCACTCAACAATATTTTCATATTTAAGGAGCCCGAAAAGAGTTTAAAGAATACTCCACTAGGTCTCTTTTCATAATGATGGATTTTACGAGTCTAAAGAGAAGAAAATGACTCGAACCTTTGATGCTAAGTTTGGTGAGCATGACCAAAGTGTCGCAATAAATGATCAAAAACTTTTTCTGTTTTATGGTAGTACAAAAAAGTCAAAAAGAAACTCCCAAAACTTTCACTGCCACCGCTCTTTATCCTGCGACAACTATTAAACTCTCTAATAAATGACATTAAAGGATCATGATTGATATTTTTCTTGTAATAAATGATTTTAAAATAAAACTATGACATGTCAAAACCTAAAATGCTTATAAACATTATGCAAATAGTAAAAAAAAAAACATTTTACCATTTACCAATAGCGGAGAGCCTTTGGACAAATTTCTTGGCCAGATCTTTAGTTGGTGATTCCAGGAGCGTCAACCGTCGGATTTACATGCTGTCAGTTCCAGGTGAAGGATGCAACCTTTCTATTTCATTTAATGCTTTCATTTTCTATTTTTGGGGGTGTTTTGGGTAGTTTGAGTGAGCCCTAAAACCTTGAATGCAGGCACTTCTCTTAACACTTGCGGGATAAGCGGTACCCCATAGGAACCGCTCCTAAAACACTTCACTCAGGCGGTGCCACCACTTGTCCTCAATGAGACTCAGGCAGTGAAAGCTGTGGGTAAAGGAAAACACATATGCAAGGAAAAAAAGTTTTTTTTTATTATTTAAAAGGTTTATAGTGTTTCTAATTGGCGTTATGATTGTTTTTGGCAGGTTTCTATCAGTCAAAAATGGTTATTTGGAAAAAGAGGCAACATGATAATGATGATGTATTTGCCGAAAGAAACGCGAGATCTATAGCTGTGTTGAGGGACTGTAGTCTTCTAAAGTTTTTCCACACACCCAACATGGTGTCACATGAGCATTTATTGGAGCATATTCTCCATATGTGGAATCCGGAGCAACAGTATTTTGAGGTGGGTGCTCATGTATTGACAATTGAAGTAGAATATATCTACTTCTTGACAGGCCTATCGAGGCGTGGTGCTCCCATCTCTTTGATGGGTTCCCATGGAAGGGACATCACCACCCAGGAATTAATAAATTGCCATTGTATTCCCAAGACCAGAACATCAGGGAAGAAAATCCCCATCAAAGCAGTGGTGGATGGCCCTCTTCGCACGGTCTTATTTACCATGCAGAGAGTGGTAAGGAGCCAAGGGGTTCATCAGGAATCTATATTGCATATGCTCTATGCTATAAAGGATATGGAACCCATAATATTCAATTGGGCAGAGGCTCTACTACCAATTTTCAAAGATCAGCTGACCAAGTGTCGGTAGGGAGAGTTGAAGGAGTTTGGTTTTAGATCCATTTTACCGTGTTTCATTTTAGAGCGGGTCCCCCAATTGAGACCCTAGGTACTATTCATAGATTTAAAGGCGAGAGAACCTCGCATGCTAAAGTGGGTTCAGATCATGGCCCCCACAGGAGTAGGTAGGGGGAGGGTGAAGTTTGGAGACCCATTTTTTCGATGGCTGAGAGACCAACTCCTCATGGTTGAGGACTACGCATACGTGGGTACTGATTTCAGGGGTGACCCTGATTTACCACTTCCACATGGTGCATAGTGGGGCAACATTGGTAAGAAAAAAAAACCCTAAAATGGAAATTGTGTTTTTATGTTTTTATGTTTTAATGTTTTATAATTTTTATGTGTAGTAATGAGACTTAAATGTTTTCATGCATATGTCAGAAACGCATGACTTGGGGGATCCTCCCCACTAGACAAGCGAGCCAGAGCTCATTTTGTTCCATAGGGTGATGATGTGACAGGGGAGCTAGAGAATAACCTTGAGAGGTTAACTCTAGACATACCAGATGCCTTGATCAACGACCTCCCACTGAGGTACCAAAGGCCCAATGCAGGAGTACTAGGTCATTTTAGTAGACTGCTACGTCAAGTAGATCGGGTGGTCATGTGTTACCATGAGCATCACTAGATGATAAGCCACATGATGTATTACTAAAATCTGATAGATAGCTTCAGGATTTTTGTATGGTGAGATTTTCCCTAAAATCCTGAGCGCTTCAGATGAGGTCTCGTGACCTATTATACATATATACAGACTTCTACTTTTGGTGTTTATGCGTCTCAAATGGAAAATGTATTTACATGAGTTTTATGTGTCTTTTATAGTTTATTTATAGTGAACCATGTTTGATTTCTATGTCATGAATGGGAAATATGCCAATCTAGGATGTAATTTTCTAATGAATTGGCAACTGCATTGTCTTCCCTAGGGATATGCCTATAGGTAATAGCTTCAAATGACCTCTCCAATAAATGTACTCCCCATAAGAGAAGGAAAATCATGGTATTCCTAATGGTATAGACATGGTTTAAACAACGAACCACCAGTTGTGATTCCATCAAAACTACCAAGTTACGAGCATCTTGGGAGGCAGTTTTAGTCAGAAGACCTATGACTGCCTAATACTCAATGATATTGTTGTTAGCGAGACCAATACAAACCACTCTAGAACTAACCAAATCTTAAACTAGGGAATAGAGAACCCAAGTAACTAAGGCAAGATTCAAGGTGTGGCAGCAAGCACCATCAGTGAAGCCATAGAAATCCATCTGCTCTGCATGACCAAAACATGATATAAACAGATGTGGAAACTAAACTCAAACCATATTGAAATTACTTAAGCACACTAAAAATTCAAGTAATATACATATATACAAGGTACTATAGAAGAAATATACAGGCATAGTACCTCTTTAGGTACAACCCATTGCGAGGTTGTCCTAAGTGGATTCCATCATAGTCCACGAGCTCATAGGCCCTTTTCTCTAGAATTTTGGAAATAACAAAAGGACCGTACCACATGGATTCAAACTTCCCTTTTCCTAGTTTGTCTTGTCTCTTATCATAGGTTAAAAATAGGTAATTTTTGTTAAAGGCACAAGGTTGGATAGACTTATCATATTGTTCCTTGACACATTTCTTATGTGCCTCATTGGCTAAGGTAGCATCTCTTCTAGTTTCATCAAGGTTGTTCAAGTAGAGAAATCTTTCTTCCTCTATGGAAGTGTCTCAGAGACGTTCAAAGGCAAGTTTCAAGGATGAAATTTCACATTGAATAGGCAAGACAACTGCTATTCCATAGACAAGTTGGAAGGGTGTAAAATGAGTATCTATTTTTACCGAAGTCCTGTAAGCCCAAAGAGCGGAGAAAAGAATATGGTTCCAGTTGGATTTATTGTCTCTAACCATCCGACGTAGCATTGTTTTCAAAACTTTGTTAATGGCCTCGACTTGACAATTATCTTACGAATAATATGGCATTGATTTTTCATAACAAAAACCTAGCTTAGCACTTAATTCCTCCATCATTTGATTATGGCAATGTGATCTGTGATCTGTAACTATGGATTGCAAGACTCTGAATCTTTCCATCACATGATTGAATAGGAAGAGAGTGGTAGTCTTACCGTCCTCTGCATAGGTAGGCATAGCCTCAACCCATTTCATAAAATAATCAATGGCTACGATGATGTAGCCATGCACCACGGCTGAGCTAGGCTTACAATGCATGTAATCAATTCCCCATTTGGTGAAAGGGCCAACGGTAATGATGGGGTGTAATGAAGTAGGGTGGGTGCGCTTTTTTGGATAAAAATGTTGACAAGGTGGGCATTTCATAACAGCCTAGTGACAATATTTAAATATTTAAGGCTAGAAATATCCAGCATGAAGGATTGTCTGGGCTATACCCATCCTAGATAGATGATAGCCACATGCTCCAGAGTGGTAGTTATTCAAAAATTGTTTAGATTCCCCGTGGGTAAAGCATCACCATATAATGAAATCGATACCACGTCTATACAAAGTGTCATTCAAGATAAGGTAGTATTTTGCATGGTGACGGATACGGCGGTGATCGTCACGAGATAGAGTGGGATGAAATCTCTGTGTCTAGAGATAAATGAGAAAATATCCATACCATGGGTTAGTAGTGCTTATCAGGAATAGGAATTCATCTGGGATTGAATCATTGGGCTCAGATTTTGTCGAAGCAGAGGGAAGATCACACATGAGCTTAGCAAAGATGAAGGATTTCTTTGATGTAGATTTGGAAAATTCCAGATCAAACTCTTGTAGGATGAATATCCATCGGGAATATTTTCCCCTGAGTACCTGACGAGTCAGGATGTAATACATAGGGTTCTGGTCTGCCAAAATAGTGGTTGTGCAGAGCAAAATCTACTGATGAAATTTATGTATAGAAATGACCATGACCACTACTAATTTCTCCACCTGTGAGTATTGAATTTTGGAATCGATGAGATTCTTACTAGCATAGTAGATCAGGTGCTCCTAACTATTGGGATTCTCCTACACCAAGACCATAGTGATGGTAGTAGTGGAGGAAGCAATGTCTAAGATAAAATCCTTTGAATAATATGGAGGGTGTATCAGAGGTGAGTGATTCAAAGCGTGTTTGAGTTATCAAAGGCCCGTTGGGCTTGGTCATCCCAAAAGAACAAAGTGTCCTTCGTGAGGAGACGCATATAACCATATGTTTTCTCTGCAAAATCGCAAATGAAATAGCCGAGGAAGTTTTCCTTCCCTTGCAAACTTTGGAGTTATAGAAGGTTGGTTGGGGCTAGTAGGGCTAGAATAGCTGTAATTTTCAATGGATCTATCCAGATGCCATCCTTAGAAACCACAAAACCTAACAGGCATCCCATCTCAACGCAAAAAACACATTTATGAGGATTGAGTCATATGTTATAATGATGACATCTTAGGAAAATGTCTCTAAGATGACTACGGTGGTCCTCCCATTGCTGTGAATGAGCTAGGAGGTCGTCAAGGTATGGTTCTACAATATGTTCTATATCGTGAAATGCATAGGGCATATCATGCTAGAAAGTGGCTCCAACGTTTTTAAGGCGAAATGGTAACTTACTGTATGCAAAGGTTCCCCATGGGAAAATAAATGTTGTCTTGTGCTGATCGATGGCTAAAATCTCAATCTGGTTATAACCCAAAAATCCATCCATAAATGAGAAGATGACACTTTTGGCAAAGTTGTCGATAATCTGGTTGATATGCGAAGTGGAAAAGTTGTCTTTGGGATAAGATTTGTTCAAATCTCTAAAATCTATGTAGACTCTAATGGTGCCCTGCTTTTTATTGATAGGGACGATGTTCGATACCCATTCTGTCAAGGGTACAGGATAAATAAATCCTACTTTTGGAAGCTTTTCTATTTTAGCTTTGACAGCTACGGCTTTCTGCAGATGGACTTGTCTCAGTTTTTTCCTAACAGGTTTTGTAGTGGGATAGGTTTTTATTTCGTGAACCACAACGGATGGGTCTATCCTAGGAATTTCTTCATGGGACCAAGAAAAGACATCTCGAAATTCTTTGAAAAGTGCTCTATATGATTTAGATTCTTCTCCTGAGTAGTTCTTCCCAACATGAACATGCTCAAGGGTGTTAGGCTTGGCTGATATGTCAATTGGATTTGTTTGAGTAATGTTGCATAGATTTCCTTTAGACTCTACATTTTGCAACAATATAGGAGTTTGAGGGGTTTTGACAATATCAGTAGTTAAAAGGGATGCAAAATCATGGTCTACTGAATTGGTGATGGGGAGGAACGAGGATCTATGGTGATGATCCTCTCATATATATTCATTCATACTAACGATATCCATAATGGATTCATTAGAGGGAAAAGTATGGAAGAGATAATCCGGAGTAGGAAGAGAGGGTTCTAACTAGTAAGGTAGATGGTAAGGGTCCGAAGCCACCAGATGAAGGTCATTAGTGTGGTCATTAGAAAGGATTTGGATAACGTTTTACATTGCTTCATGCAGACTCAACGAGGTGGACCCAACAATTTTTTTTCCCTTTGTATCATAAAAAATGAAGAAATCATATTTACCGTTGGTGTTTCTGTGTTAGGAGGGTTTGATGGAAAAATCACCATAAGGGAAGAATCCTTCAACATGCCTACCCCAATCAACTGGTAAGGAGGAGGGACTGGCTTAACATAGGGATGTTATTAGCTATAGGGGTGGTAAAATATGGTGTATATAAATCGAGCAGGTCAATGGTTACAATCCTCCCTAGATGCAGAAATTGGACGGTTCGAAATACCGTCGAAGCGACAGTAGTCATGGCATAAAACCAATTTCTTCCTAATAAGAGGGTGTAGTCTAACAAGGAATCTACTAATTCCACTTGAATGGAAATGGTTTTACCCCAATCTTGGCTTAAAGGGTAGGTATGAGACCATGGGGTTGGAAACCTCATCCATCAAAGGCTTTCAGAGTCATTGGTGATGTTACAAGCTCGAGAGAGCCAATAGCTTTCCAACAAGACAGGGACAAAACCGATGTTGAAGCTCCTTCGTCTAATACAGTTCTAAAGACCTTCTTTTTGACTAATTTCATTATGATTTGGAAAGCAACCTTATGAGGCAGCCTAGGATTATAGTTCTCTACCTTAAAATGAATCAAATTAGTGTCGTCCGGGTCTAAAGCTCCTAATGCAGTTAACAATTTTTTGCGTTGTGTAGGACAACTTTGGAGTACATCCAAGGTAGACATTGCACATGGTGCCTGACCAATATATTCAACTACATTATTAAAATGGGTAGCTCGGGAATTAGGGTTAAAGATAGCCTTCCTAATTACACTCTTGGGTGGACGTAAAACCATGTCAAGATTAGGTTTCTCGATGGTTAGGGGACCAGCAGGCAAGGACTCGGGAGAACCAGTAGAAGGAGATTTTTCTAAAGAAGAATTGTCTTCTTTATTATCTGTGGGTTTGTCAAAACTATGAATTCAATTTTGTAAATTAATAATTTCCAAGGACATCATGCGAATTTCCTCTGAAGAACTAGAATTTCCCTGGTTAGACATGTGGTCTATCAGCTGTTGTTGAGAGGGAAAAGGATCTGTGAGAATTGCTGGCGCGAGATTAGTTTTTAGAAACTGGTTAATTTGTTCATGAAGAGGGAACTCCTTTGTGAAGTGGTCACCTCTGCATAGTAGACATGGATATTTCGCTTTTCTTTTCCCTTTATCATTCTCATTGGTGGCTGGTTTTGGATTCTCCTGCGGGTTTCCAAGTTTTTTGTTTTTTTCTTTTCCTTTTTTTTTTGTTTCCAAGAATTTGTGTACTTTCAACGAAATTTACCTCGGCAAAAACCTTGGTATTTGAAGGAGTAGTGGTAGAATTTTGGGGTTGCTTGGTAGGTTTTGCTGTTGGTTGGGACTGGATTGAACCAACAATCCCATCAACAAGGGTTTCTGCTCGTGGTTTGGTAGGATCGGTGATTGGGTGAGGATATTGAGGGATCAAGTCATACAACATTTTGGACTAGAAATATACCAAGTCCAGATATTGGGCTCAACTAATGGATTTTTCTTTAGTAACGAAACTGCCCATAGCCACATCTTGGGAAATTGGAGGCAACAAAGATTAGTAAACCAATAAGCTAACAATTTATTTGGGATAGGAGACTTAATAAGTCTTATCCACCTTCTCCACTCATGGATATGATATGATATGTGCATGGAGGTGTTCTGACGCAGAGAAATTAAGAGATCTATACCTATTTCATAGTAGATAGGAAGTTGAAAGTGTGTAAGAAAGACAGTTGCCAAAGAACCAAAATCCACAAATGAAAGTTGTGTAAGTTCAATGTACCATTTCATGGCGGTACCAGTCAAAGTTCACTGGAAGAGTCTTAAATGAACTGAATTATCCATTAGGGAGTTTGAAGAACACCACAAATGGAATGTCATGACTTGGTTTTTTGGATCATCTCCCTTCTTCCCATCGAATTTTGGAATGTCCGATAGTAACTTTACCGAAATGGTAGGCCATGAGGGGTTATGTCGAATGGGATCATTAATCAACTTGGACAAATCATGCAAGTCCAAAGTTTCTAGGAAAGGTAACTGGTGATTAGGTTGTACGTACTAGTAGTATTGATAGGGCATATAAGTACCAATAGAACCATAAGTAGACTGATATACAGGTTGTTGAAATGGCTATTGTGATGAAGAATCTCTAGAAGATCCACCCATAAGGAGTTGATTTCCAATATCAGTACCATTAGGACCACCAGAGCTTCTAGGAGGAGGACCACCAGGGCCTGTGGGACCACCAGGACCACCAGGACCACTTGGGCCATGTTGGAGTAGGGTCCCGCAACTACAGAAGAAGCTGTTATTTTGACGGATAGATAGTTTTGGTGGAGATATAGGAGGTAAAGCTACGACGCTGCAGCAGGTTTTAGCTACAGATCAGAGTCGAAAACCATGACTATTAGGATAGAGAAGTCAAGGGAGACGACAGTACCTGAGCAGCTGAGAAGAGAGAGCTCACCCACTGCATTGAAGGCAGCGACGGAGACAAGAGGGTTCAACTACCCTCATAAAGGAAAAGGAGCGACGAGGCCGAGGTATTGAAGGAGAAGGACAAAAAAGGAAGTAGCACCGGTACCCATGGTCAACGCTGGGAAGCATGGAAGACTGCAGGAAGTTGTGGTGAAGAGAAGCAGTGCATAGTACCCATGGTCAGTGCCGGGAAGCATGGAAGACTGTAGAGGAGCTGTGGTGTGATGAAAAGTGGCTACTCCAAGTACAGCTATGCTGACTGTCACTAGTTATGGTTTGGGGTTTACTGTTGGGATAGGCCCACAGTGTTGTAATGGCAAGACCTTCGAGCCACCTATAAAGGGTTATATTTTGTAATGTAAAAGGTTGGAATTTTAGGCACTTTTGAGCATCTTAAGCCATCCAGCTAGTTAAGCTAGTCAGACCAATTTTGTAAAGATCTAGACACTTAGCCTGTCTAAGAGTCATTGATTCTGTATGTAACAATCTGCAAGGATTGATAGAGAGGGAAGAGTATATTGTCGAGAAACAACATAGAGATAGCAAAGAGATCTAAGAGAGAAGGGCTCCAGGCTGTGTGCAGAGTTACCCAGAAGATCTCGAGCTGCATATATAGTGCAATAGAACTGTGTATGCTTCCCCCAAGTGATAATAGAGAAACACTGTTCTGTGGACGTAGCTTCCATCCTGGGAGTGAACCACGTAAAACCTACGTGTCATGTGATGAATGCATGTGGTTGTATTTGTTTACTGTTATCTGTAGTTTGTGCATGAACTTTGTTTACAGTAAGTGCATGTATGTGTTATTTAGTTCACAGCAACATAGAAGGATAAACATAAGTTGAAGTCTTTTGGTATTGTGTATGAGGGTTTGTCTATGCTTCACTCAAGACACTTATTAGTCGCAATATTAAACATCCTTGTATGTTGATTCCTGTATGTCGGATACACGTAATTTTGAAGTGCATTGGGGTGCCACGGTAGGATATCGCAGAGTGGTGATATCGCACCGATAGAGACGCTATGGTGCGCAAAACCGTAGGTTAAGGATCTAGTGTAGAAGGAAGTTACATGTAACCCGGTGCGCAGTGACGCGATAAGGTTAGAATCATTGCGAGTAGAGGATATCACGCGACGCGAGCAGAAGAGGTCATGTGACGCAGAGAGAGAGGGGTCTCACGGCTAGAAGAGCTATGAGTCACAAGTAGGATGCCGCAGAACCTGGTCCAAGACACTTGAGTCCTTGGCCAACCCATTAGATTCACTTTGGGTGAGACTTCAGGCCACTCCGCGGTCTGTCTTCGAAAGGGCCAGTGAGCTAGGGGTGTTGTTGGTTAACTATAGTAAACCCGGGTCTGCCCAAAGCAACCAACAGGCCACCAAGAGGAGGACCACCAAACCCTCAGGGACCATTAGGAGGAAAGCCACCAGGCCCCAAAGGACCACCAGGACCATTAGGACCATAAGGAGGGAAGCTTCCAAGCCCTCCAGGACCATTAGGCTCCCCATAGGGAGGACCTTCATAAGGTGGTCCTCCAGCACCCCCCGCAGTATGTATAGGTATCCCTCCCATAGCTGGCATGTAGGAACAGTTAGGTTTCCCCCATGGGGTGAAAGTATTACTAGGATATGGAATTCCAGCATAATGCATTCCTGTAGGGTTGGGTTGGTAATTGATATTTCATATAGGTACTTGATTTGTTTTGTAACCATACCCCCTATAGGTTTCATTGGTTACAGGTTGTGCCCCTAAGGGCTGACCTAAACTGGATGGGGGGTTAACCACATTCGTATGGGTACGAGGGACATAGACTGCAGATTGCTCTATAATAGAGGTCCATCCATTACTAACTACAAATCTAGTGACAGGTAACATAGGTCATGTTGATGGTTTCCCCCTGACATTAGAAGGTGTTAATGAAATAGGAATTGAATGTTGTTCCCCAGGTGTGGAAGACCTCGGAGGATTTGGAATAGACATAATATGGGAGGTGGTGGGGTTGGTGGTTGGACCTAGATTATGCAAGGTCACAGTGTGACCTATAATAGGTTCAATGGGTTTCATAGAATCAAACAGAGAGCAAGATCCCATAGGCCAAGGGTCCATATTACGAGGAAAAACTCCCGAGCGAGGTGGTGGTGTACCCAATATGTTATCTATTTTCTTCTCAAGGTCTCTTGCATGGAGAATAGCTACCCGGTATTGTCTATGTTCTTCTTCATTTGGTGAAATTTATTCATAAGAGGTGTGATGGGTTCCAAACGAAGCAATGGCTTGTCCCACAGAGGTATCCCAAAACAGAGCATTGGGACCATAATCTAGATGGGTAGTATCATCAACATGGCCTTCTATGGGAGAATGGAAAGAAGTATTACCCCTAGAAGGTTGTTGAGCCAAGGGAGGACCATGCAAAGGATATGGATCTCCTCTTTCTGTAACCACATTTTCTCCCACTTGGGAGTTGGTAGCAACTCCTTGGTCGATAGCTTCCATAGGATCTTCTCCTGAAACAAGAGTAAAATCAGGTGGCAAGCCCCGCACTCTTCTAGACTGTCTCAATTTAGATAGTTTGTATAGTTCCTATCGAACCTAGGGTTTCAAAACTAGAAAAAACACACCAAAAATTCCCGTACTCAAGCTACAGGCCAAACAAGCAAACTTAAATGACAGGAGGAGTTCATATAGTCCGATCTCTCACTAGGATTGTCAAGAAGGTGCCACTCACAATATACTCTAGGTATGTATGTAGTAATCTCCCTGCATGTTGTTTTCAGTGTATGGCTCAAAGAAAGATGACCAAAGGGCTTTTCTAAGATAGATAAGGTATCATAGTGGGGTCTCCTAATATACGCAAGGTACATGGGAGCTCAAATTGGTGGTAGTGTTGTCTAATGCACAACCGTTCACAAGGGGCCCAATCGAGTACATGAAGTACCTTTCTATATACCTCAAGGGTATGTGAAATGCCATTGGATATACCGATGGTACATGGAAGAACCGTGTGAGTCCCAGGATTTAGTGCAGGCAAGCAACGACAACTCCTACACTTATTGATTCCTTAAGACGTCTCTAGCCTATCACTCAAATTTCTATGTAAATTTTAAGCCTATAACTACCATTAATTTTAAAGTGAATGGTTAGGTGAATGCAAGGAATTTTGACAAAAAAAGTAAAACCATGCAGATATGTAGATGCAAATATTTCACTTTATCGTTTGAGGTATGCCTAATTATGGGAGGGAGAGAGAGTATTTTCTCTTCATTTTGAAAACCAAAAATTCCCAAACAAATACTTTGAACAAATCAAATCCAAATACAAGAAACACATTCCAAACTCATTTTTCTTTTTGAAAGCAATCAAATGGGTAAGAGTCTCTTTTCCTAAAACAAAAACAACAAGCACTCTACATGCATATGCAATCTATTTTTTTTATTTTTCTTTGAAACATAGATAGATCTAACTTAAAACTACAATATTTTTTTTCTTTTGATGAGACAATAATAATACAAGAGAGAAAAAAGAACAAAGGGAACCTAAAAGCTTATGAAGCTAATAAGAATTCCAGTGCCCTATGCTCAATAAAAAAAATGACCCAATCTCAACAAAAGAATTTCTTTTTAAAAGAAAAAAGAAATCCTCTATGGAAAAAATGAAATTAAGATGATGATCAAGTTGTTTTTCTTTTAGTCTTTGTAAATGAAATGAAAAGAGATCCAATTGAAACCTAAGCTTTCAATGATTCCTTTCAGAATCATAACCAACAAGCATGAAAGAAAATGAATAATCAACAATCCTAACTTAGATTTTGAATTATTTCAATCAAATAATTTTTACCACAAAATTTCAACCATGAGCATTCAGATTCAGAGAAACAAACCTGATAGTGCAGGCTTGAAAGAAAGAAAAACCCTACTTTTGCAAAAAATCACAAAAAATCAAGTTCTGGAACAAGGCCTACCTGGCACTGCGCTAGAGGGGTCTTTGACAGAGTGGTTTTGGATGAGCTCTGCTTATGGATCACTACACTTAGGAGGTGGCACCACCTATTGCTAATAGGGTTCAGGCAGTGGTACCACTTATTGCCTACAACACATGCGTAGTTCCCTGAGTAAATCCAGAACACAAAGAGAACAAAATTTCAAGTAAAAAATTGTTCAAATCAAGATAAAGACTGATGAATTAACAATAAAACAAAGCATATAAAGTCAAAGCCATTCAGATCTAAACAGATCTAAAAGTTTCAAACCAGACTTCACTAAGTTAGATGGCAGATATGACTGAAGAGAGTTACAGACTAGAGTCTGGATTCAGATAAGTGTTAAAGGACTGAGGAAGGTCAGATCAATTGAAACTTTCTTTATTCCCCAGTATGGTCATCAGATTTGTTGTAAGGAATATTGCACCTTCTGTAAACAGAAGTTGTTCCTCTGGTATGAATGGTTCAGATACAAAACAAATAAGTGAATGAAAAAGGGTGAAAACCTTCCTTGAGTGTTGTAAACACCTATAATAATTCTTTGATGATGAACCTGTGTACCTATCCAACATGTCAAACAAACAAGAACATCAAAGCTACCAGAACGTTATTTACACATCCATACTAGTGACTAAGGAATCCAGTAACATATACATGTGAGATCAGTACAACAGATATGTGGGACATAAATCAGCTTTGCATTAAGAAATCAATGAAGAAGCTTACAACCATTGCCTTAGTGTTGACAAACTCCTCCACAAGACAAACACCTCATCCCCGATAGCTCCAACTTTCTCTCTTGTACTCTCCAATGGATTGGGCTAGGTAGTCAGTTCAACAGTGTAACATTACCATTAAGTTCTCTCTCTCAACTATGGAACATGAGCTTGTATTTATAAGACTCAATAGATAGGGGTAGTCTAGATAATTGTGGGTGAGGTGGCCATAAGATCCTACCAAGAGGGATCTCGACTCCAACCAACCCAGATTGATAGGGATAAGGGACGACACGAGGATCATGTTCTAGAAACCTCAAGAATCCTCTTTTTTTCCATTTTTACCAAGGTTACTTTAGCAAGGATTTCTCCCTGCTACAGGGGTAGGAATGACTCCCTTATGCCTATAGGGCACAAGGGTAGGTTCCTGCTAATGGTAAATGAAGAAAATAAAACAAAAACGGAAATGACAAAATAGAATATTAAACTAAAGCTAAGCTAATCTAAACAAGATGAAGTAAATGGCAAGAATAGTAAACTAAATCTAATGGCAGAAAGAAGAAAACGAAGCTTTGGTGAACCCCACTACAGAAAATGGGTTAGGACTCCGCCTCCTTAAAACCTGCAAACAAACCTAAGCTCTAATGGAGTACCTACAAAAAAAATGTCAAAAACAAAACCTGCAAATAAAAATGAGAGTTAGAAAGAAAATAACATTAAGCAAAATAGAAATAAACCATTGGGTATACCTTCTGTTGGGTGGAAATGCGCCACCATGCCCTAGTTCATGGGAGCACCTCTCTTGGTTGGGGAGAAATGGCTCAAATGGAAATGGAGATGGATGGAGTGTGGGTGGCTTGAGAGGCAAATGTGTCTCAAGGCATCCACGGGAAGCATAACAATATGCAAGGGAGAATTGTTTTGAGAGTGACCCCCCACCCTCCTTTTATAGCTTTTCCAAGGGGTTTTAGGGTTTTAAGCTCTTGATCAGGGATTTAGCCTCTTTTTTGGTCCTTTAGCCCCTTTTTCCCTAACTTTAGCCCCCTTTTAGGGTTTTAACCCCTTTTTGAGGGATTTAGCTCCTAGCGGGATACTTTGGGCTCCTTTTTAGGGTTTTTAGCCCTTTTTCTTCATCCTTAGGCTATTTTGGAGTTGTGGGGGTCCAATGGAGGGTCTTATGGAGTGATATGAAGGTTGTGAGATGGTGTCCTTGGGTGGTGTAGGATATTGAGAGCTATGTGGGGGATTTTTGGGTTAACAGATTGCCCTCTGATGTGTGAGGGCATGAGCTCAACATATGGCCGATGGACATCATAGGATTTGCTGTGTGGAGGTGGTGCTTCTAGGGATGAGGCATGGTGGCTTTTGGTTTTGTATTAATATGGTTCCCATCAATGGGTGAGATACAATAAATGTGTGACATGTATATGGAAGAGGTGGGCATCCCCATGCTCATGACAATGTCAAAATAATCATTTCATCTAAGCTCTAAAATACAAGAGTCAATCATATACAACTGATGTTATAATGTTGGTTTCCTCCATGTGAGGCTAAATACAATAATAATCTGGTACATTGGACCCATGGAATTCTCATGGAATGCTATATCTTCATGAGTGATGGTCTACTAGATCTGGTACATAGATGTGTGGACTCAGTGATTAAGAGTCAGAGTCTCTGTGGTACAAGTATGATGCATCAATCATAAAGGTATATCAAAGCACTACTGGGGCTTTTGAACACTGTCTCTAACGCAACCCAAGAATCACAAGGGACATAACCTATTTAGGTCCCTCAAGTGGACTTCACCAATGTGCTAGAGTTGGGTGACATCTGGGGTCTTCGACCAAGTACTGTGTGGAACAAACCCTGTGCGAATCTCAACAATGTGATGATGGAGTTGAAGTTGAGCACTTGAGAAACAACCATCCCAAGAGGCCCTAAGGACTCCTCTCAAGTGGTCCAAGGAACTCATCAATGATGTAAATGAAACCAAGGTACAGGGACCTTTGGGTCTATCCTCTGAAATATGTGTGTTGGCATTGACAGAGGGATACCTACCCCTAGTCAAGGAAATGATGTTTCCTTGATCAAGAGTGCAAGGGATAACCAAAAGGTGTGAAGTAATCTGTGGGCTGACTCACTGAATTGGGGGGGAGGGGAGGGATAGGAAAGAAATTGAATAGGGGTAGGGAGGGGAGTGGGAGACTCAAACTTCCTTTTTTCAGAGTATGATGGTAGGGCGGACTAGGTAGTGAATGAAATTGACTCAAGGGAATGGGATCATAGCTGTAATACCAGGAATGTCACTGCAGATGGAAAATACTTGGAGGAGGTGGAAAATTTTGATACTGATGGGATCCAAGGAAGATACATTGTAGAGTACTCTAAACAAAGGTGACCCAATGTGGGAATGCTGCCAAACTATTTTCTGTAGGGTGGTGTCTAGGGACACCATTGTGGTACGATCTCATGGATTTTTGGTGAGCCCAAGAAGGTAAATGCTCGATAGTGCTTTCAATTTTAAAGAGTCTAAAAGCATGAAGAAGACTCCAGTGGGGGATCTTTTTCATTGGTAGTCTCATGTGCTCGAAAAAGGATAAAAGTATACATAGGAGAGCTCGCCCATCCTGTAGGGGATGAGAGACTTATTTACCATTGGTAGTCCAATTAGGTCAGAAAAGGTTAAACCTATACTGACTGGATAGTAATTCAGATACTTTTACGATCATGAACGAAACCAAGTTTGCTCGGAAATATTTTCTTGATGGGACAACTGGAAAAGAGCTTAACAACAACTAGTGGTGATCTTTTTCATAAAGTGCGTCCCCTCTGCTTGAGAAAGCATAAAAGTATGTAGAGGGGAACGGTCTTGGCTTGAGTGTACTAATGAGGTCCTTTTCATGAAATGGTCTACATGGTCTACAAAAGGAGGAAAACGAGATGATGTAGACACCCTTTCTATGCTTTAGCAAGCCAGAAAGGAAACAACTATGCTCGGAAATCTTTTCATTGTTTTAAGGAGTTAGAAAAGAGCTTAAATGAAACTCCAATGTGGTCAACTAACTATGGTGGCACACGTGGTGCCCCATGTCAGGACAATGGATAGAGGTCCAAAGGTCATCCATGCAGTGTGGATAGAGTAGCAGGCTCTCAAACATACCAATGCATGCATGGGATATATCATGGCAGAGGCCTACGAGTCGATGTGGCAGAGGGATGCAAACCGAAGTGGATCTCAAACAGAGGTCAGGAGAGCATGTGTGTGTGTTGTGGTGGATGAAATTGACTACATGCGATGTGAGTGCAAGTCCGAGGGAATTTATATGCCAAATGCATGCAAGAAAAATAAATCGTTTTGTGGACAGTGGTCCAGAGGTCCGTGTAAGGCGCAGTGAATGGAAAAGGCAAATATGTGCTAAAAATATAAAATAAAAGTTAAAAGTACAGTCCTTAATTGGAGGTGGCCTGAAAACTTGCATGAGTTGCGGTCAGGAAGTGTGATACAAGTACAGGTCCATAGACATTTGCATCGTCATGTCATGGCTCGTAAACCGAGGTGACTTGTGGGAAATGGTCCTAAAATTGATTAATTAAGCATGAGACGATGGTCTCATAAGGAAATGTAAATTTGATCCCAGAGGTGTGAGAGGTGTCTCAAAACAGTTCTTGGTGACTTTGAATTAGCAGCTGATGGTGCTGCCCCTAGTGCATTGGTGCACTTAGGAGTTTTTGTGTCGCTATGTATATCCTGTTGAGAAAGCATATGTGGCTTCTCATTTTGTATTGGACATGTTTTGGACATGCGACTTATCTATTTATCTATATATATTTTTAACTCACGTGGATGCACTTTTATGGTTTTATTATGTGAGAATTTTATGATGCGGTGGAATGCAAATGTCTATGTGATGTATTATTACACTATGTGTGTATTTTTAGACATAGTTATGCATGATGTTATGGTTGTATGTTTCCTATATGCGGTTGTGGATGTGCCAATTTACAATATCATTAGCCATTTGATCTGCAACACTATTGAGGTTTCTGGGAACATGTGTGAATGTGATGGATTCAAATGTTCTAACCATCTGTTTGGTGCATACGTACTTTTTAAAGAGGCAAGGATCCCGTACTCGATAGTGGTTTTTCAACTGAGAAACAAGTAGCTGGGAGTCTAAGAAGACATCGAGATAGTGAATGCCTATTTGAAGAGTAGTGTCCAAGAGGCCATTGACACTATCATATTCTGTCTGGTTGTTGGTTGTAGTGCCCACGCATATTCCATCGATGTGGATCAACTCGTGCGATGTGGAGTAGATTACCCATGTAGCCGAGGCAAGGTTCAGAGACTACTGCCAATCCCATAGATTGGTTTGAGGTGTGCTCCATCTGAAGCAATGAGAGGAAATGATACATAAGACTCAATTGGGAAAAATGTGTAAAACAAAAAATGGAAAGACTATAATACAATTTAGAACGTTGTCACTCAAAGGGGTGATGTTAGGGGGAAAGCCGTTTGGACTTTCCTAGGATTAGCGGTTGTTCCTTTGTGTGACACAATGAATCCTTGGAGATGGCCCCATGGGACACAGCAAACACACTTGGATGGGTTCAAGCAGATTCTGCACTGGCGACATCCCATGAGGACTTGTCACAAGTCGTCTATGTGTTGTGTGTGTTTTTGCAACCGTGCAATGAGGTTGTCGAAACAAACCAACATGATGTGAATGAGAACACAGAAGCAGTGTGTCATGGCATGTTGGAAGGTGGATCTAGCTTTTTTTAGGCCAAAGGGCATGACTCGGTACATGAATGTGCCCCATGGGGTTGTGAACTCCATCTTGTAACAGTCTTTTTTTTGGATTTGGATTTGGTTGTATCCAAAAAAAAATGTCCATGAAAGAAAAGGCTTCATGTTCAGTGCATGCATCGATGATCTGGTCGATGAAAGGTGTGGAGAAGTTGTCTTTGGGACATGCCCCATTGAGATCGTGGAAGTCTGTGCAAACATGAATGGTACCCTATTTTTTATTCATGGAAAAAGGATTAGAAACCTAGGTTGTGTATGCAATGGGATAAATGAATCCGGTTGTGTGCAACTTCTCTATCTCGGCATTCACCGCAACCACTTTGGATGGGTGGATGGGCTGTTGCTTCTGGTGTACATGTGCCACATCAAAACATGTGTTGATGTGGTGCTCCATGATGGATGGATCTAATCCAAGCATTCTAGTGTATGACCAGGCGAAGATGTCACAGAATTCTTGGAAGAGAGCTATGTAGGCATCGACCTCTTCCAGGGAGCAAGATGCCCCCGGCATGATTTCCTTAATGATCTTAGTGTTGGTTGAGATGTCAATTTTAATTGTTTGCAAAATATTCGGGATGTTCCCTTCTTCAAAGGCATCTGGTGTTGGGATTGGGTTCTTGAACCAGTAAACCTTCCCATGGATGAAATATTTGGTCTCCATGGAAAACTAGTCAGACTACGACACAAGTTCTTCTGGGAGGAAGAACGAGCGATGGTGCATGTCGTCCCATTAGTATTCCAGAGTGGTCAGAGCTTCAAGTATCTCCTCATCATTGTTGAAGCAATGAAGTGATAGGTCTGATGGGTTGTCGGTGGAGGAGGAGATGAGTGGGTCGGTGGAACTGGACATCATCTAAATGGACATGGTGTCTGAAGAAGGCGGTGGTGGCTGAAATTACTCGATCAAGGTGATCTCAGACTCAAGGGAATGGTGACGAAGGTTAATGAGATCCATTTGAAATTTGGGTAGGTATTGGCAATGGTGGGAGTAATGTCCATACAAGCCGCAAAGGGTGCAAGCATGGTTTGTCCTCAATGCCTTATACCTGACTACTGGTGTGGTTGGGAGTTCAACCACGGGGATGTTTTCGTTCGTATCCATGGAATCTAGATGCACATGGATCGCTAGGATTTCAAGGCAATTTTGAGTTGGATGGCCCTTTTTTTCGCAAACGGCATAAGTTGGAACTTGTCATGGTTCTGCGATGGCTTTGGTGTTTTCAAACGTAGCCCTTTTGGGTTGGGGGTGTGTAGGTGCAGTGGTTGCCTTGTGTGGACCAGTTGGAGGGTGAGACTCAACCACAATAGGTTGCACCAGGGTTAACACAACCTAGGGCATTGTTGGATGAGCTGGTGGATCAAGATACCACACCAGGATCCCCAACGTAAAGTTGGGTAGGCTTAAGGTAGGCATGAATGACTTGCTCATGACACTAAGTGGGGGAAAGAGGAAGGGAATTGTATGGACTGGAGATGATCCCACATAACTCCTAGCTAGTTGCATGTGGGGGTGAGGTTGGGGTTGCGGATGCGTGTAATGCTACTACTGTGGGTGATGTTGTGGCTGCTGTTGGCATTATAGCTGCAGACGATGTTGTGGTTTTGGTTGGGGATGCAACCGTGGTTGTTGTTTGGGTGCAGCAGTGCTTGATGAGACCATGTACAATTCTGTAGTTTGCTTTTGTGTCGGTGGTGGTGACACCAATGGAAAAGGAGCCATCATGGTGGGATCGATAAACAACCCAGGGCCCACATTCAATGGTGGGGAAGCTAGTGTGTTTTCAACCATAGTGTTGATTGCAGGGACGACGTTAGCATGTGTGGCCTCCCCTTGTGGCTCAATGGTGGTGATGGTAGGGATAATGTTGATAGGTATTGTTAACCCTTGTAGATCATGGTAGGTGAGCTGGTCAACCGTCACAATATTCCCTTTGTGGGGGAACATCATGAGGTGAAATACAGTTGACGTGACGGCTCACATGGAATACATGTAACTCCTTGTGAGGAGGAGGTTGTAGTCTAGTTGAGCATTGATGACTTCGATGTCAATCAAGACTATCTTCCTGGCTAACATGATGGGGACATAGGGGAGGATTCCTTGGGCTTTAGTGGGATGTCCATCATAAGCCCACAGAGTCATGGAGGATGGTTGCAGAATTGGTGATCCAAGCTTCTGCCAAACTAAGGTAGACATGACACACGTGGATTCCCCCTCATCCACTATGCATCGGCGCACAACCAAATTCTAGATGGACACCGATATTTGAAAGGCGATAGTGGAGGGCATGCGTGGCTCTCTGTTCTCTGTGTAAAATTTGATTAACTTGGATTCGTAGGAATCTAATTCCCCTAGAGTGACTAGCAAGGCTTTCCACTATGTTGGGCATGTTTTAAGTACCTCAAGAGCAGACATGGCAGCTGGTGTTTGGGCCAAAACATCCACAATGTATAATTTATTGTAGCTCTAGCTGTGGCATTATTGGCAACTTTGCATATGGGGAGGCACGGGAATGGAGGTAACTAAAGAGCCAAGTTGACTGTCTTAGATGTGGATGTTGTTGATGAGTCAACAGGTTTGGTAGTGGTACCACACTGATTCTGTCGAGTTTGCAAGTTGACCTCCTCAGTCATCATGGCTAGCAGGTGGTGAAAACCTGTTTCGGCCATGGGAGGTGCCCCCAAAGTGTTGGGGTTGGGTTGGGGAGGGCGTGCAGTTGCCACCAATCCTTGGACTGGCAGTGGGTTTTGAAGCACCATGGGGGGAGTTCCTTGTGGTGCTTCGTTGGGTTGTGCTTGGTTTGTAGCATTGGCAGCCTGTTGGACCTCATTCCGAATGGCTTGCTTGGTGCACCCCATGAGGGGACACTTGAATGTGTAGTGCCAATAGACCTCACAGAGTGTACATGGTTGGTTTGTGTGCAATGGGGCATTGTGTCTTGGTGCATTTTGTCGCGGAGGGTTCTGGGCTGGCTGGTTTGTTGCAGCATTGTTGGGAGGATTTGGTTGTTGATTGCCTCTTTGCGGTTGGTTATTTCCTTGGTTGTGGGGTTGGTTGTTTCTATCTTTCCCTTGTTGATTGTTGGGGGCAGGCTGGTTGGGATGGTTTTGTTGTGTGAACACTTGTCCCAATGAAGCGGGTGTAGCTAGGGTGGGGACTTGAAATTGTTGTACTCGTGGTGCATAGTAGATTTGTGGGGGTGGTGGTGCCACAAATGTGGGAATTTGCCCCACATATTGTTGTGCTAGCAAAGCCATGTCCTGAGCCTACTGCAGTGGCACAGGTTGTGTATAGGAAGTTGTCACTTCATATTGGGACATCATTCTAGCATAGTCCAGAGCTTGGTTTTGGTAAGCAACATTAGTAGTGTTGCTTGGTTGTGGTGTGATGGTGGGTGGTGTCGGTTGAGGCTATGGTTGTTGGGAGACTGACCCTATTATGTCATATGTAGCGTGGGATGCCCCTAGTGCATCACAATAGGGGGTACTCTAACGAGGAGCGTCTAGAATGACAGTGTACAGGTATCCAGACTAAGAGTAGATCAAGTCAAATTCATGGATTATTTTAGGGGCGAAATTTAGCCCATGGACTATTTTTAGGGGGGTTTCTCAAAAAAAATATTCACCATTTTGCAATTTTTGAAGCCCTGTTTTGCCCAATTTTGATGGGGTAAACTTTTTTCAACCTAAAAATCACCAAATTATTATATAAACGATATAAAATCCTTGGAAATTAAAATATTTTTTGAAAAATATCGCCAAACATTTTATAGTTGGTGTTTTAAGAATTGGTAAGATTTGCCAACATTTAAACACTTTTAAATAAGTATGGTTCCTTAAAATCATCACTAGTCAAATTGTTGGGCCTTCAGTATGGCCTCTTCTTCAGATTAGGGATGTTCAGATGCGATGTCCTTTGTAATGGGTAGGAGCAAAGTCTTAAGGAACCAATCCAAGAAGATCATGTCATCTAGTTGGATTTTGCATAAGCTACGGTGTCACTGCCACTCATGGATATGGTTAGTTATGTGAGTGGTGGTGCTTTGACGACAAGATAACAGGATCTCCACCCCCTTGTCATATCTGATAGGGAATTGGAAATACTGTAGGAACATGAAGGCTAGGGAGTTGAAGTCGGGGTACTTGGCTTGTGGCAGCTCGATGTACCATTTGGCTGCAGCACCTATAAGGGTGTGTTGGAAAATCCTCAGCCTGATGGAGTCATCTACAATGTTGTTGGATGAGCACCATAGATGGAATTCCATTATGTGGTTTTGGGGACATTCCCCTGCTTTGCCTTCAAACTTTGGGAAGTCTGATGGCAGCTTAGTTGGCATGGGTGGCTAGAAAGCTTGGTGGTGGATGTGGTCATTTTTTAATATAGACAAATCAAGCAAGTTTACCTAAGCCATGAAGGGTAGATTTGACCCCAAGTTGATGTCGGATGGGGCTGCGATGGTGGTGGGGTTTGCAGGTGCATAATGCATCTGCATGGTTGGGGGTGCTTGTGGTGGAACCATTGCAGATGGGCCAATTCCCCCAAGTGTTGTGTGGGGGATGGTATGGGTGGCAGGGGCATTTCCCTCATGTATGAGAGTAGGGACAATTTAGGTGGACTGTCACGTCCCCGGTTTTGACCCCGTTTGCATGATGTATATATCATGATTAATCGTGGTGAGGAGCTCAAGGCAAAATCCCCACCATCGATTTTGTTGTGTATGTTTCGGCAATGGGAATAATTGCCGATGGTATGTTGTGCTATCCGGCACATTTTAATTCGGCATCATGTAAACCCGCACATCAATTAAAAATAAACCACAACCAGCTACGACAGTGCAACAATGAATGAAAAGGGCATGGTTCCAAAGGATAAGGGGTGGGGGATGTCAAACCTTGGTTATGGGGGAAAAACCCATGTTTTGTCACCTTGTTGATTTTCCATCTTCCCTTGTCAACCTCTTTAATGCTCAGCTGGTGGTTGAGGAGTTATGGCTGAGGGCATTTATTGCTGAAGTGGTGGTGGTTGTGGGAGGATGTCAGCCTTACCCAATTTCCCACTCCACCCACGTTGCCCATTCTTCACCCTCACGCACTCTTCCCTGGTCGTTTTACACTCTCACCATGATTTTGGTCTGTTGGCTTCTCACGAATAGGCTCTGGGTGATTTTAGTGTCACGCAGACATTTTCTGGGGCTCCACGAGTTGCTGAAGCACCCACGCACTGTAATTCGCATCCTTGCTGATGTTTTGTTCATCCACGAGCAAAATCGGAGTTGTTTTCTCCTCACGCAGGGCCTCTACAGCTGTGCATCCTCACGCAGAGGGATTTCCTCCCATTTTCCATCTTCACGCTTGGTATTTTGCTGGATTTATCCACGCAGTATTTCCTTGGGTGAATTGTGAATAGGGTGGCCGTATCCTTCACTCATAGGCTAATTCGTGGGTTCTGTTCACACATTGGTTGGGAAAACTGTAAATTCGTCCCTATTGCATTTTGTTTGCTGTACTGCTGTTGGGGCTGTGTAATTCGTTTTTCCCTGTTTGAGTTGTGATAGCTAATTGGTTGCCGGAGTGCAATGGTTAGCCTTCAGGCTGTGCTGGCTTGGCTTGTCTGTTGAAAGCCTATGAAACCCAGCTGTGTTGGTTTGGTGTTTGTGCCCCTTGGCTATGTATAAGCCTGCAATTGACCCTTATTCTGGAGGAATCATGGCCAGCTCGGGGGTGGCAGCGTTGCTGAGAGACTGATGAGCAAGCTGGCCTATGGTTGGGTGGAACGTTGCAGCGACGTAGCTGGTTTCAGGTGAATTCTTCATCAAAGATAAGTACTGCTGTTACTGCATCTCTGTAATTTATTGTAAATGCTGGAATGTCTATGTTTGCTTCCGCTGTATAAATAAAGATTGCATCTGTGTATGCTTGCAAGTTTTAATTTCAGCATTTGATTTTCTGTTTAAGTTCATGGGCCATTTTCCCGGTTGTGTTGATGTGTTCGTCGCGTCCTCTTCGCCGGTTGAGGGACGAGGACGTGACAAAATGGTATCAGAGCTCTGAGTTGCAGCAATGGGCCTCTATGGGCCAAGAATATGCAGTGACAAAAGGTAGAATTACCTTCTCTGTTTAGCAGAGCAGCAAAAATTTTGAGAAAATTTGGCTAAGTGTGAGCAGTCGGACCAGTGGAGGAAGTGGAATTCCGCCGTTGCTGATGGCGGAACGATCCCTCATCCGATTCGAGATCCGCCCGATCGCCGACGCCGCGGAGAGTTTGAAGATCCGCCCGATCGCCGACGCCGCGGAGAGTTTGAAGATCCATCCGATCGCCAACACCGCAGAAAAATTTCAAAAATACGGCTAAGTATGGAATGGTCGGGCCGTTGGAGGAAGTAAACTTCCGCCGTTGTGGAAGGATTGGTAGAGTCTTCCGTCCGCCGTTGCGGATGGCTAAGCAATCCCGCGTCCGATCCAAGATTCCGCCGACGTCCGACGTTATGAGATTGGTCCGACGTTCGACATTCAAGTTGTTGCAAGCGCCGATTGGAAGAGTTAGCGAAGTGGGAGTTCGCCGTTGCGGACGGATTGGCGAAGTCTCCCGCCCGCCGTTGCGGACGGATTGGCGAAGTCTCCCGCCCACCGTTGCGGATGGCAAATCGCTTGGGCTTCCGATTAGAAAGGCTGCCGACGGCCGCCGTTGCGGAAGGTAGAAGCTTCCGGGGAGCCACAGTTGCGGAAGGGTTGAAACACCCGGAGAGCCGCCGTTGCGGAAGGTAGAAGCTTCCGGGGAGCCGATTCGGTGGAAGACAGAATGGTCAGGGAGCCGGTTCGGCGGAGGAAGGAATGGGAAAGGAGCCGACGTTGTGGCTGGGAGATTGATGTGGGAGCCGACGTTGCGGCTGGGAGATTGATGTGGGAGCCGATTCAGCGGCTGCGAGGTTGGTTTCAGGAGCCGATTTCAATTGTTTTTAGAAGGATTTTCAGCTGTTTTTCAGGGGAATTTCAGGGCTGAAAAAGGGAAAAATGGCAGCGGGCTAATGCGCCAGATTGACCCCCGTCGTCCTATGAGACAGTCATTCTTGTGAGAAGGAAAATCATGTGTTTGGGCAAAAGTTTGAATCAGAAGGATTTTCACAAAGGACAAAGTGGATGTTGAAAATGTAGCTGCCAAAATGGCTCTGAGATCATTAGAAGAATGTGAAAATTCTACTTTGCAGTAGTGTAATGAAAGTGCCGAGATTAGTGAAAGTCTTCATTCTTGGAAGTGGTGTGTTTTTCACATCCGAGGTCGGAATGACGCGTGTGAATAGGCGTTGGAAAGCTTATCCAGCAAGGAACGAGGATAAGTGACCAGAACCTGAGCATGGAGCAGCAAAGTGCTAATAATGGCTGTTGTTATCA
>LPNX010961752.1:433064-495917 GCA_001517045.1 Pseudotsuga menziesii | reverse complement strand
GGGGGGGGGGGGGGGGTTTGTATATAAAGAAAGGGTTGAACGAGATTTAATAAGGTTTATTATTAGAGAAAAGTGGTGGAATATTACAATGAAAGTAGCGAGAATGAAGAGTGAGCAATTGAATTGAGAGATATGGGAGGAAGCAAGTGTTGTTTTTTCAAGGAAAAAAACATAATTTTATTATGAAGTGATAACAAAATTACATTCTTCAGAAGGTCCCGTCACCAAACCTTTCCTTTTCATGCTTTGAAGCCGCTTAGTTTTTTGTGACAAAACTGCATCTAAACCTAGATGACATATACCGAGAATGGTTTTGAAAAAAGTGTTGGTTATCCATCTATATAATCTCATAAATGGGGTCCCAAAAAGTGTATATCAGTGCTGGAGAATTCTAAAATGATCTTTCGATTGTAGTTATTCCTTCCTAATCTCCAAGAAATTGTTTATGTTGATGTTTCCAAACCGTCTATGAATGGTATGTGAAAGTATTAAAAAAATGTTCCATTCTGATGTTCCGTTATCGACCATTATCCTTGCAGTATGCTTATCCCTTTCTTGGAAAGTTGGTCTGATTTCACATTCCTTTCCCTGTAAAAATGGCGACAAGAGTAGGAATCAAAACCATCCAAGTGTCGCATAATTTCCTCTAATATTTTACTAGAATAAATACATTTTGGCAGCTTTGAAATTTTTTAATCCAATTTACAACATTCATAGAATCCCCAGAAATCTGTAAATTTTGCAATTTTTCTAGTGGAAAAATAGAGTAAAATCCTGAGTGTCAAGAGTTCTGAAAAGTTATTTGTTCCATTTCCCAATCCCATTTGTAATTGAAACTAATGTGAGTTAGATAAATGCAAAATAGCTTTGCCTTCGCAGAGCTCGTTTTGTGCGGCTCCATCAAAGAAATCCCAAGGTTTGCTTTTGTCAATTTGTTCCATTGTTATGTTTCTGACTACAGGGGTGCCTTTCTATTGTGGAAAATGAGAGAGAATATCCATGTTGTTGATTGCAGTGATATTGGGGATAGAAGGGAGACCTTTAAATGTTGCTTTATTTTGATCAATCCAAATTCCCCAGATAGTGAGAATCGACAGGGAATAATGATTAGATGTATCGGTCGAGGATATCCACCTGTTCCATGCTTCATCCATAGATGAACCACTCTGATCATATGGGAATTTTAATATTCTTATCAATTCATGGGAGGAAGGAAGTGTTTAAGAAATTATTAATGAGTTTCAAAATCTAAAGAGATGTGGAGACTTGGCTAGAAACTGGCTGAAGGAGAGAGGGATATAAATGGAAGACAACCTAGTTAGAGGAAGTTGGAGAGGAGTATCTAAAAATGAGGTTATTATGAGGGATGTTGGGATGTATACTATTTATTTATATCCATTCCAATAATAAGTTTTAGAATAACCATAACTACTTGATCCAATTGATAATGGAGATATTTGGGAAATTGAACTTTCCATTGTTGTCGAAGAAAAGAAGCCTAGAAAACAATGAAATCGACCTATATTTGACCACTCCCCTCACGTACACAAATCATATGGTATTTAATTTATATAATTATATATTAACTTTTCCTTACCATAATGTAATGTATCTTTTTGAAATTTAATTAAATGACCAATTTTTTCACTTTTTCCCCAATTTCGACCTTAACTAGTTTTGATGTCTAGACCTCCAAATTGACCCAAATGCTCCCAAATTTTCTCAAAAGGTACATGAATGATATTATAAATTAAATTTTATGTTCAGGTATGTTTTATGACCCCCAAATTACTTTTGAAAACTTGTTTAATGTTCTGTTCAAAGCAGGAGTCTTTACTAGCAAATTAGGGCTCTATTTCCCCTTGGGTAATTGTTGGAAATGGCTTCTCAAATGGTCCCAAAGTCACTAAAAATTATGAAAAGAGGTAGGGGATGTGTAAGGGAAAATTTTAAATTCTCATATGCACCAGGTTTCAGTTTATATAGGCTGTTATGACTCTTTCCAAATCATCTCCCAAATCACAATTTCGACCCTTGGGGAAAATGCACCAAATCTTCTCCCAATGCAATAAAAATGAGTAAAATGGATTCCAATGATTAAATAATGAAAATGAGAATTGAAATAGAAATTAATTATAGTCCATTCATAATACATTCATCATAGATACATTTCTCCATTCAAAATAATAAGCATTACCATGGCATATATCAAAATAGAGTGGAAATGGTCATTGTTTGCTCATTAAAAGTCATTTTGACATACAAATATTGGGTATTTAGACTTGAAATTTTTTGATAATTAATAAAGGAGAAAATTTAACTGATTAAAATCATAAATATATCAGGAATATCTCTCCCAAATATTACATGATCTCACCCAAGGCGCAATCCCTCCATGAGCATGAATATGCAAAGAAAACTGGAAATGGTTGAGAGGAAGTGTTGCAATAGAAGAATCAAAATGATTCCATATAGCTTACAACTTCAAATAAAACTCCATTAAATATCCATTAATTACCTATGTGGCCTCTCCAAACACCAACTTGGATGGGAATCTTTCACCCTCGAAATTGGCTAAGACAAGAAAACTAGTCATCCACTAGCTCTCACAATTCACAAATGACAATTTATCAAATGATAAAAATCCATTATCTTGGTTGATTCCTATATTTTATAAACATACTTATCCTCCTAATGTTACAAATCCATCCACAAACTCAATCCAATTCGAATTAGGGTGTGTGCTCATGATTTTCCATGTGTCCTCCCTTTCTTATCCTTCCACCTTCCCCAAATTCGAGTTGGATCCCATTGAGCTTCCTTAACTCACATGCGAGCTCTCTTGGATGCTCTATTTCGACCTGAAATGTTATATATTTCAGATTTCATCCTTCATATCTGATTTGTGTCATAGGTGTCATAGCATCTTCATCATTGTTGGCATAGAGCTAGGGAATCTAGTCCAAGTGTCTCACTAGCTCCAAAATGACTCTTCCTTTCCCATGTAAGTTAAATTTCATCCCAAATTTGACCTATGATGCATATGGACAAGTGTATTATCATTATAATTCATCCAAGAACCTTTAGGCTTCCCATGGATTCGAAATTGCAAGAGGAGGATACCATGTGGCACAAAATTTCTAGCTTGTGTGGGCCCCATAATCTCCATGTGTCTCCATGCTCCATTGCCACTTAAATTTTATTTTGTATTTATTTAATAAGATCAATTATTAAATATTTATTCCATTCTAATGTATGAACATCATTTATTATCTCCCTTATTAAAATTCCAAATGTATCCATCCAACCTAGGGAACTGGTAGGATTGATGGAATTGTCCTGCTATGCAATTATTAAAAATGGGGACATTACAGTCCTCCCCATCAAATATTGCTTGTCCTATAGAAATTTAAGATTTATATGCTCCAATATTCTTTCATATTCCCAAGTGGCATCCTCATTTGTTACTCCTTCCTTTGCACCAAGTGCTCTGTTATGGTTCTTCTCATTAATTTTCTTTAGCTGCAATTTTAGTAGTGGCACTCATGTACTGAAATTTTGTGTTCCTAAAAGTAAAGAGATGTGGATTGTGCATATTGATATATCCTGTAACATCACCACTAATACCAAAAGGATTAATAAAATCCATAAAAACCAAATTTCTACAAATAATCTTTACCTCCATATTTTGGAAACAATTTTTGAATTTTCACCCCTTTTTGCTTCGATATAGTTCTTTGAACTTGGTATTGAGTTACCAAAATTTGAATTGTTTAAGATTCCAATAAAATATCAGATAGGAACCACCATTATTGTTGCTGCACTACTCTGATTACTATCATATTCTCAAGTGGTGAATAAATCTCCAATGTTTCTTGCTGCCCCCAAAATTGAAACCAATGAGACCAAAAATGATCCCAAGGTCCCATATGATTTTGATACATGGATGGTGTGAAATTTCTATGATGAGATGCCATGAACACCAAGCATGTGAAAATTGGATCCATCTCTCAAAAGTTACTCCACATAGGAAATATGAACACTTCTCTGCAAGGATGAACTCAAACAACTGAAGGCTGGTTTGTTGTCTCAAACCAAAAATCAAACTGCTACTCCAAGTGAGATGAAACAAAACAATTCCAGGATCCCATTGCACCCTTCCAAACATCATGTGTACAAAATATAGATCATGAAAGTACATAACAACATCATACAAATTTACATCAATAAGGGACCTCATCAAAGAATCATGAAGGTGCTTGTACATCCAAGTGAGTAGATCACCATGTGGCCCATACACACAAGCATAAAGTATTATATCAGATGTTCCCCAATTACATAGGTGAGGAGCCCATGTCCTATAATGTTTCTCCAAAAATATATAATGTACATCAATATAATCAGCCATGTGTTCTTTCATCCAAGAAGTGAATGAAGAACCTCCACCAAAATATGAACCAAATAAGGAGCAAAGAAAACATGAAGAATTCAAGTGGCTCAAAGAAGTATCATGAATAGACCCATGACTATGTATATAATCATGAAATAACATAGGATTTTTCTTCCAATAATAATTTTCTTCAAGCATATATCTCTTTACCCAAGTGTGGGATGAAGTTCGTCCAACATCCAATGGACTAGACAAGGAGCAAGGAAAAGCATGAGTCTCCGAGTGACTCCTGTGAATACCATAGATGCATCCATGTAGATGTGCATCATCATAAATTAAAAAAGGATGCTGCTTCAAGTATGAATAATAATCTGCTCCAACCATGTCATCATAAAAAGTAAATCTACGAGTTCCATACTCCTCATGTGTCACCATAAAAAAGAACCCTTTCACCCATACTTCATTGAGACTAATGTTGCAAAACATGGAATTGTGGGATGTAGGAGAATGAACTAACTCACCCAAATGATAAAAAAGTGCAGAAGTGTCATCATGGGAAGGATCCATATGGGTAGTATCACGCATCTCCTTCAAAAGTGTGAAACCTTTGTCATAGATTGGTTCCAATGTAGAGGAATCATGATCTTCCTTAAAAATTGCATAACCTTCCTCAAGAGACAATTCAAGTTCCTCTTACACCACATCAAGTGTTTGAATCTCTTCACGTTCATCTTCAAACACATCAAGCACATTCAAATTTCCAAATTTCTCATGATCCACGATGTCATGAGAATCCTCCAAACAATCTACCATTTGACAATCTAAAACATAGGAGGAAAAACAAGTGTCTTGCAACTTTTCAAGAAGTTGCTCATTGTGAATTGTGAGATTATGAATGTATTCATTATTATTCAAGTAGGATTCATGTAACCATACACTAATCTAAATGACATTTTTCTATAAAAAATCAAAGACATGAAATTACCTTTGATGTTGCACATTGCTCTTTGAATCTTCTTCATGTCTTCAAGGAAGGATGTTTCCCCCAATGAAGTAGCTCTCCAACAAAAATTTGACACTAATGCTTGAGTGTCATGGAGTATTATAAGGGGATCTTTGATATTATTTTCATTCATATTTAATTACCCTTCAAGAAAATGAGGCTCTTACAAATGAACCTTCTCATCTTCTTCCTTCTTGCTTGGACCAACTTCATGAAGCTCAAGTGGTGATGGGGAAGTTGATCTTGTTTCTTCTTCAATAATTCACATTTCCCTTATTGTGCCTAAATCCATTATTAAAAATATATTATGGGAAATAATACCACTCATGACTATCCCCTCTCAAATTTTGATACTCCTGGAGACATGCTCCAATATCTATGGTTGTAATTTCTATAATTGTTGGTCGGGGAGGAAGGAAAGTGGGAATTGTGGTTCTATTGTGAAGCCAAGGAATGTATGCAAATTTTTATTCAATGTATGGTATTAATGAACAGGTACCAATACAATTCTTTTATACCACTTGTAATGTCACTTTTTGAAATTTTATTAAATGACCAATTTTTTCACTTTTTCCCCAATTTCGACCTTAACTAGTTTTGATGTCTAGACCTCCAAATTGACCCAAATGCTCCCAAATTTTCTCAAAAGGTACATGAATGATTTTAGAAATTAAATATTATTTTTAGGGATGTTTTATTACCCCCAATTACTTCTGAAAACTATTTTAATGTTCTGTTCAAAGTAGGAGTCTTTACTAGCAAATTGGGGCTCCAATTTCCCCTGGGTAATCGCTGGAAATGGCTTCTCAAATGGTCCCAAAGTCACTCGAAATTATGAAAAGAGGTAGGGGATGTGTAAGGGAAATTTTTGAAGTCTAATATGCATTAGGGTTCATTTTATAAAGGATTTTATGACTCTTTCCAAATCAGCTCCCAAATCACAATTTCGACCCTTGGGGAAAATGCACCAAATCTTCTCCCAATGCAATAAAAATGAGTAAAATGGCTTCCAATGATTAAGTAATGAACATGAGAATTGAAATAAACATTAATTAAATTCCATTCATCATACATTTATCATAGATACATTTCTCCATTCTAAATAATAAGCATTACCATGGCATATATCAAAATAGAGTAGAAATGGTCATCGTTTGCTCATTAAAAGTCATTTTGACATAAAAATCTTGGGTATTTTGACATGAAAATTTCTGAGAATTAAGAAAATATAATATTTAACTGTTTACAATAATAAATATATCAGTAAAATCTCTCCCAAAGATTACATGATCTCACCCAAGGTGCAATCCCTCCATGAGCATGAATATGCAAAGAAAGCTGGAAATGGTTTAGAGGAAGTGTTGCAATAGAAGAATCCACATGATTCACTATAGCTTACACCTGAAAATAAGACTCCATTAAAGCTCCATGAAATACCTAAGTGGCCTCTCCAAACACCAACTTGGATGGGAATCTTTCACCCTCGAAATTGGTTAAGGCAAGAAAACTAGTCATCCACTAGCTCTCACAATTCACAAATGACAATTTCTCAAATGATCAAAAGCCATTATCTTGGTTGATTCCTGTATTTTATAAAAATACTTAGACTTATAAGGTTACAAATACATCCACAAACTCAATCCAATTCGAATTAGGGTGTGTGCTCATGATTTGCCATGTGTCCTCCATTTCCTAGCCTTCCACCTTCCCCAATTTTGAGTTGGAGCCCATTGAGATTCCTTAAATCACATGAGAAATCTCTTGGATGATATATTTCGAACTGACATGTCACATATGTTAGATTTCAGCCTTCAGATCTTATTTTTTTCATAGGTGTCATAGCATATTCATCATTGTTGTCATAGATCTAGGGAATCTAGTCCAAGTGTCTCACTAGCTCCAAAATGACTCTTCCTTTCCCATGTAAGATACATTTCTTCCCAAACTAGACCTATGATGCATATGGACAAGTGTATTATCCTTCTAACTCATCCAAGAACCTTTAGGCTTCCCATGGATTCGAAATTGCAAGTGGAGTATGCCATGTGGCACAAAATTTATAGCTTGTGTGGGCCCCATAGTCTCCATGTGCCTCCATGCTCCATTGCCACTTCAATTTTCTCTTGTACTTAATAGTCAGAATAGTGGTAGTAGTTATGTTTTGATTTTGGAATTTAATCCATTTTCACAACTAGTTACCCATGAATTAGTTTGGTAGTATCTTCAACAAACTGAATGGTTGGGTATTATGGTGGATCCACCATGTGATATCTAAAATTATAGGGAAAGGAGGTGAAGAAGGCGTGGAATAACATGGGTTCCTATCTGAGGCTATTTGGAGATCAAAAGGGATTAAAGATGGTGCTAAACTAGTGTAATTAAAAAAAACATTGAGAGGTCAAGCCTTACAGTGGTATATGCAAATTCTAGAGCATCTTGCCAATATTTCACCTCTTCATTTTTAAGAGGTCAAGAAATTGTTTATCTCAAGGTTCTAGCTACCAAAATTAGAACAATAAGGAATAGAAAAGTTGAAGGAAATCTAACACTATGAGGGGGAATTTGTTTGATAATATGCACAAATATTTAGAGACGTGATGGGAAAGATATATTTCCATATTCATGATACAAACCATAAGCAGTGGTTTATCCAAGGGTTACTTCCATTTATAAGGATTTCCTTATCTTAGCAGATCATTGATACTCCCAAAAATGCTTTGGAACAAGTTATGAAGATTGATATTCATGACCTGAACATACCTAATATAGGTCATGAAAAATTATGGTGCATAGAGTGTATGATAGAAGGACATCATACTTTCGAACGTCCGAGGTTATGGAGGGGGTATGATCCTAACCCCCCAATAGGACCAGTTTCGGGAAGACCGTCTATCTAAGTTGTGCAAGTAGGTATTTCTTCCCCATTCCATGGGTGATGTAGTACCATGCCTTCCCAATTGTGCATAACTTATAGCCTAAAGAATATATTGATATTTGAAAAACATAAGGACACCCTCTGAGGGACTGTCCTATTTTATAGAAGTATTCATTCATTCCTAATACTATATAATATGAATTATCTGGCTCCCAACACAACATGGATAAATTAATGGCCTTGGATGCATTAGAATATTGGTTGGATTAGTTTTCATTCAGGTTATTTTACAATTTGCAACCACAAGGGGAGGGGGAGGAGGTGATTATGGAGGAGGAAGAACTAGCATACGAGGAAGAACTATCTACCTCTATAATTGCAATGAGTTAGGCCATGCTGCTTAAGATTTACCATAGCCTCGATGACTGTGGTTTTCTTGTTGTAGTGTGAATACCCATAGAGCTATAGATAACCCAAAAGTAATTGCTAAAAGGGAAGACATGGTTAGGAAATTACCAACAAACTTAATAAATTTGGAACCTTGGGATGGTAATGGAGAAACTGGACCAGCCATTAATGTTGTCACTCAAAGAGGACCCAGACTGGTTTTGATAATACAAAAATTGAACTCATAAGGATTAAGAGAGTAGGGACCAAAAGGACAGATATTTGATCTTGAAACAAAAGGACAATTTCAAATATGTAGTGGAAATGTTCCAATCTATATCTACACATTCATTCCCAATAGTTGTAAAATTTTTTAAGTGACTTAGTACAAATCCCACCTCTTCTCTCTTAAATTGCAAAAAGAAATTTGAATTGCAATCCTTAGATAATTCTAAGAAACTTATCGATCCATGGTTTAATTTTTTTGACGATATCTTAAAATATGGAGGCTTGATCAAGAAGCTGTGGAACACTCTTCAAATATTCGTTGGAGCTGAAGAAGACAAAGAGTTGATTTCTGCTAATCTCCCTTAAATGAAAACTAGTATAGTAAGGAGGAAAAAGAGAAATACTATAAAGCAATTTCGATTTGATTCTCAAGTCGATGGGTATGACATCAAAGATATCATGCCGGTTCTTGGATTTGATGTTATTATCCTTCCTAAAAAGTCATGTGAGGATATGGGATTCCTCTGTTAGTTTATTCTCCCATTCAATTGCGCATGGACAACCAATATAAGATATTTTCCATAAGTATAATGGAAAATGTAGAAGTTGATTTAGCTGATAACAAGACATTTGATGACTTTGAAGTGATAGATCTAATGAACATGACAAATTCTCATCTAGATTTGTTAGAGATTAATTAGGCCTTCGAAAACTATGATGTCATGGAATTAAAGTAAGAGACAACGATTTTTTAGGATGATGGTATAAAATTCACCCATCCCCTGGATCCTTATCAATAACATAGGTATACAAAGCCTAAAATTGATGAAATGGAAATAGATATATTGGATTAGATCTACAATGTGACTACTAGGAAGTGATATGACAATGTTAACCCTATCATAGATGGATCAATAAGTTGGAGAAGCATCCATTTTTTGATAGTGACTTTGAGGAGGACCTTAAAGAATAGAAATATAAGAGATGTGATATTTCCTCTAGGAATTACACAACATGGAAAGTGGTATGATGGATTGGAATATAGATCCAAGACCCTCATATATGATGGCATCTCCAATGCAAAAGACTTATTAAAAAAATGGATAGTAGAGTGGTGTAAGAAAAACACTTTCTTGTATTAGTTATTGCATTGTGGCACTCCTATGAGATGGTGGGTTACTCACAAGGATGGCACCCTTGCATGGATATCAGTTTAGATATCCATAATTCACCAGTTTGTATCTGTTGGGTGGGAATTTTAATTTTTTTGCTGATTATTATGCATCAAAGTATTTGATAAACAAGCATTTTATGGAAAGTTGGATTTGTAGGTGGTTGTTATTGTTTTGGGGATTATCTTTTGATGTTGTGGTTTAACTTTGGAAGCATAATGTTGGACCTGCTCATCTTTCACGATTGGAATCAGGGAGATAGGAGGTGATATTGATGATCAATTACTAGACTCATAGTTATTAAAAGTTGGGGCTATCCCAAATTACCTGACGTAAATTGTTTTTTTTTCATGGATTTAGAAGCAGAGAATTATTTCGTAGTTCAAAAATCCATCTCGTTGTCCAACTTGTGGAATATTAGTTGATTGTAAGAAACTATACAAACAAGGAATTGATGGGATGTTGCATAGGTGTGTGATGGATCATGAACTTCATGATATATCGTGGAAATATCACACAACTATTGTAGGAAAATCCATACTTAGGGAAATCCTGCAATCTGGATTATGGTGGTTGAATTTTTTTAATGATTTTAAGGCATATGCTAGAGCTTGTGATGTATGCCAAAAAATTGGGAAACCGTCCAAGTACGGAAAATGTCATCTAAAACCTATTCAATCTCTCCATTTTTTTGAAAAGTGGGTTACGTATTTCATTATTCCTATCAACCTACCTACATGACATTACAAAACCCAATACATTATTATTAAAACAAACTATCTCAATAATTGTGTAACACCCTGGTTTTGACCCCGTTTGCATTAAATGTATATGATGTATATATTGTATTTAATCATGGTGTGGAACTAAAGACAAAATCCCCACCATTGATTTATCGTTTTATGTTTCGACGATTAAAATCGATGCCGATGGTATTTTGTGCTAGCCAACACATTATAATTTTTAACATCATGTAAATATGCAATTTAATTAAAATACCCACAACCAGCTATGTCAATGCAACAATAATGAGATGGGGGCATGATTTCCTAAGGATAAATGGTGGGGGTGTTTAAGCTTGAGCCATTGGGGAAAATCCAAGTGTCAAAAGGAGAACCCATCAACTACCAACCACTTTTCTTGACTTATTCAACCAACCACTTAATTTTCCAAGGAGTTAGTTGGGAAGTTATTGCCTTGGGGCTTGGGGAGTATGGGAAGTCGTCAATTCGGGCAGGGATGCCAGCCTTGACCACACGCTTTTCCAAAGGGGAGATCAATTCGTCCATTACCCTCACGTGGAAGGAGAGAGCCGCAAACACTCAAGCAACCACATTCTACACTCACGCATGCAGCGAATTTTTCCTCATGCACTCATGTAGCTGATCTTCCTCACCTTTTTAGAGAGTTGTTGGACATTTTTCAGCATCCATCCTTCCTCCACATTGACCTCTCACGCAGTTGAACCCTCCTGGGTTTTTATCCTTCACGTTTTGGGTCGTTTTCACATCCCCACGGTTAAGATTTATGTGTTTTAGTGTTGCACAACCAATGGGGGTGACATGCCCACGATTTCAGGGACTGAGAGAGTCACCTTGGCCCACGTGAAGCCATAGATCATTTCTATGTTGTAAATTGTCACATATTGGCTCAGTTGGTCGAGTTCTATTGACACAGTGTCGGCTGAACTGGTTGAGTTGAGCCGATGGCATGTTGAGCCGACGAGAAGAAGAGAAAAAGAAAACTTTTCGAAAAATTTCTAAGTGTTGAAAAATCGAGTAAACTTGATAAGTTTTGGCGATACATCAGCTGAGTTCGGTAAGTTTTTCCGATACACATCAGGAGAACTTGGCGTGTTGATTCGATGACAGGAAAAGAGATGGGAAAATTTTCAAAATTTTTCTAAGTATGGACATGTTGGAAAAAATTTGGGAGTTTTTTCGATGCATGTTGAATGAACTCAGTGAGTTTCACCGATGCGTATCAGGTGAAAAAGGCGAATTTCTTCGATGTGCATGGGGCAAAAAAGTTAAGTTTTGCCGATGCCAAAGAAAGACAGAAAATTTTCTCAAAATTCTTCTAAGTGTCGAAAATTCTCATATCAGGAAGAAAAGACGAGTTTTTTCGATACATGTCGGGTGAACTCGGTAAGTTTTTCCGATACGTCGAAAAAGTTTGATGATTTTTCAATCAATAAGAAAATGTGAGTTTTGTCGATACGTTGGATGAACTTGGTGAGTTTTTCCAACACGTCGGAAGGAAACAACAAGTTTTGCCGATTGGATGGAAATGATGAGTTTTGTCGACACGTCGAAACGAAAAAAGTGAGTTGAGTCGACATGTCAAAAAACTTTAGTGATTTTTCCGATCATTCTTTATGAAAAGAAAATTATGTGTTTTGACAAAGTTGTCAATGTATGAATTTTCCAAATGAAAGTAAGTGATGTGTAAATTCTTGTGAATGTTATGAAGCTAACAGTTGTGTCTATTAACACATTTTGCAGAATCATAGTCACCTTTAAAGGAAACATTCCACATAGTGCAGTTCAGTAAAATTGGTTCGACCTTGAGAACCTACAACATGAACGATGCACATGATCCCTATGAACATGAGGAAGATGTTATGGGAGAAAAAAATTGTGTGGGGAATGCCGAGACATAGTAAATGGGAGAAGATTTCAAGATACTCCCCCAGATTTTGTAGCCACCATGAGAAACCTAAGGGTGGAGATGCAAAGTTACAAGGAAGATAATGAAAGATTGGTTAAGGCTTAGGAGGAGCAGAATTAGCTGAATGCAGCCATGCTGCAAAGTTTGACAGACATCCAGAGGCGGATGAACTCTGGAGACCGGACAGACCAGAAGGAATTAAAAGTACTGATAGAAGAAGAAAGAGATCTCCCAGTGGATCATCTGACTCTGAAGGATCCACTGGTAGTTCAAGTTATTTTTCTCACAAGAATAATAAAAAGAGGCACTACCAGAACTTTTCACGTGATGAATTTAAGAAGGAAAGGCAACCTAACTTTAATGGTGAGATAAAGAATGGTCAAGAAGCTGAAGCTTGGCTTCTTGGGATGAGAAAATATTTCCCAGTCCAAGACTACTGTGTAAATATGAAGGCCAAGGTATCCATCTTCAATTTGACTGGAAGAGTATCCATATGGTGGGAGCACTTTAGGAAAGTAAAGAAGTCCAATGAAAGGAAGATTGTATGGAAGTATTTCCAGAAGTATTTCAAGTAGAAGTACCTTTTCGATAGGTACTATGACGATAAGATTAAAGAGTTCCATGAGCTGAGACTGGGACAACAGACCATGGAAGAGTATGCAAACAAGTTCTTGGAGTTGTTGAGGTATGTCAGGTACATCAAAGATGAAAAAGTGAAAATCCAGCGTTTCCTGAGTGGATTGCCTCAGTCTTACAAATAAGTAATTGAGTTTTATGAACCTAAAACTTTGGAAGAGGCAATAAGGAAAACTAAGTATTTCTATGAGCAAAGTAAAGGAACATATGATTATCATAAGACATGGAAGGAGAAAAGAATGAGAAGTATGACCAAATGAAGAAAGGTTTCAAACCTTCTAACTTCATAAATCAATAGAAGCAGCCATCCCAAGCTGCGAGTAAGTCAACTGGAGTGGTGGGAGAAAATCCAAGAGAACCATAACAGAATAAAGAACCACTCCAATGTTGGAAATGTGGAGGACCCCACATGCGCAGGACAGTGTCCACTTGAGAATGAGAATGCAAGGCCAGCTTATAACATTCAAGAAGAAAAAACAGTGGGTCAAGTAGCAAGGGTCGTATCTAGGATTTATGTAGCATTGGAGGACTGCCAGGCATATCACCAGTCCACTATGGTTGAATTTGCACGTAAGATTGTTGAGCAATCTGTTTCTATTTTGATTGACCCTGGTTCTACTTATAGTTACATTACTCCTAGAGTAATGGAGATTTGTGCTTTTAAGAAAGTAAAGCATAGCAAATATTGGTTAGTTCATCTAGCCACTTGAACTAAGAGAAAGGTTAGTGAAGTGCTAGAGAAATGTCCATTGGTTATGAATGGGTTGGTAACTTGTGTAGATATGAATGTTCTACCACTTGGTTCCTATGATGTCCTCATTGGAATGGATTGGTTAGAAGCTCACAGGGTAAAGCTTGCCTGTTATAATAATACTTTTGAATGCATGGATGAAGAAAGGAACCCAAGAGTTGTAAGAGGAATTCCAAAGGTGATTTCTGTGAGGCATATTTTAGCAATGCAATTGAAGAAGTTCTGTAAGAAAGGTTTCTTGTTGTATGCAGCTCATATTTTGGAGGCAACATAGTATGAAACTCCTAGGCTGGAGGACTTTCATGTGTTGCAGGAATTCAAGGATGTGTTTCCTGATGAGATTCCAGGGCTTCCTCCAAAGAGAGATATTGATTTCACATTTGAACTTGTGCCAGGAGCAGTACTAGTGTCCAAGAAACCCTACATAATGAGTACACCAGAAATGCTAGATGAAGATTCAACTGCAAGAGTTGTTGGAAAAGAATTACATTAGGTCGAGTGTGTCTCCTTGGGGAGCACTAGTTCTGTTTGTGAAGAAGAAAGATGGTACACTCAGGTTGTGTATTGATTACAGATAGCTGAACAAAGTCACTGTGAAGAATAAATACTCGTTTCCTAGGATTGATGACCTCTTTGATCAAATGAGAGGAGCAAAGGTATTTTCAAAGATTGACTTAAGGTCTGGTTACCATCAGGTAAGAATCAAGGATGAAGACATTCATAAGACATCCTTTAGGACAAGGTATGGACATTATGAGTTTTTAGTGGTACCATTTGGTCTCATGAATGCACCAACTACATTTATGTGCATTATGAATAGTGTCTTCAATGGGTATTTGGACAAGTTTGTTCTTGTTTTCTTTTATGACATTCTTATTTATTCTAAGAATGAGGAAGAGCATGAAGAACATCTGAGATTGACATTGCAATTGCTGGGGGAGCATAACTTGTATGCAAAGTTGAGCAAGTGTGACTTCTATAAAGATATGATTCATTATTTGGGTCACATTATCTCAGTTGGGGGCATATCTGTAGACCCTGAGAAGATTGAGGACATTATGAATTGGCCTACTCCAAGAAATGTAACAGATGTAAGATCTTTTATGGGATTTGTAGGATACTACAAGATATTCATTGAAGGATTCTCCAAGGTTGCACATCCAGTCACTTCTTTGAAAAAGAAGGGAATAAAGTTTGAATGGACACCAAGGTGTGAAGAAAGCTTCCAGCAGTTGAAGAATCTTCTCACAAGTGCACCAGTCTTCAGGTGGAACCTGAGGGAGAGTTCCAAATCCAGCCAGTGAGCATCCTCAAATCCTCTGGAATCGAGCCATAGAGTAGGTAAAGGTGCAATGGGAGCACTATGATCTTGAAGAGCCTACGTGGGAGCTAGAGGATCCCATGCGATTAGCACATCCATTTTTGTTCAATTCTGCGGAGCACTGAAGGCGGTGCCAGTGTAGCATTTTGTTCAATTTTGTAAAGCACTAAGGACAGTGTTGTTGAAGAGGGAGGGGAATGTAAAACCCCAGTTTGGACCTCATTTGCATTAAATGTATATGATGTATATATTGTATTTAATCATGGTGTGGAGCTAAAGGAAAAATCCCCACCATTGATTTATCATTTTATGTTTTGGCGATTAAAAATTGATGTCGATGGTATTTTTTGGTAGCCGACACATTATAATTTTTAACATCATGTAAATATGCAATTTAATTAAATTACCCACAACCATCTATGTCAATGCAACAATAATGAGATGGGGACATGATTTCCCAAGGATAAAGTGGGGGGGATGTTTAACCTTGAGCCATTGGGGAAAATCCAAGTGTCAAAAGAAGAACCCATCAACTACCAATCACTTTTCTTGTCTTATTCAACCAACCACTTAATTTTCCGAGTTAGTTGGGCAGTTATTGCCTTGGGGCTTGGGGAGTATGGGAAGCTATCAATTCTGGCAAGGCTGTCAGCCTTGACCACACTCTTTTCCAAAGGGGAGATCAAGTCATCCATTACCCTCACGTGGAAGGAGAGAGACACATTCTACACTCACGCAGGCAACGGATTTTTCCTCATGCACTCACACAGTTGATCTTCCTCACTTTTTTGGAGAGTTGTTAGACATTTTTAAGCATCCATCCTTCCTCCACATTGATCTCTCATGCAGCTGAACCCTCCTGGGTTTTTATCCTTCATGTTTTGGGTTGTTTTCACATCCCCACGGCTGGGATTTTCGTGTTTCAGTGTTGCATAGCCAATGGGGGGGATGAACCCATGATTTCAGGGACTACGAGAGTCGTTTTGGCCCATGTGAAGCCATATATCCGTTTTGGAAATGAATTGCATAGGATGGGTTGTTTTATTCAATTGCCATTTCTGATTTTGGATCCCATGATGTTTTCCTTCAAGCCAGAACTTGTGGGTTGTTCTGTATGCCTATTTTGTTTTGGTCTGAACTGGTTTGGAGTGGGATTGGGTCTGAACTAGCTTGATAAGTCTAGTGTAGGAAGGAGCCTCACAAACATATCTAGGGGGTTGTTTTTCTTCTTTGCACACCCTAAATAGCACTGGAAGGGAAGGCATAACCTGAGGGACTGTGTAGCAGAAAAGGGGATGCTTCCTTGTGTTGGGTGTGTAGATGTTCTAGAAGCCAAGATAGATTTGGTATAGGTCTCCATAGCTCTATGGTTGATCTCACTAGATTAGCAGTCAGCCTTTCCAGCTCCTTTGTAGCCTGATAAACCCAACTGTGTTGGCTTGGATGAGTTTTGTGGTATCATTGGCTATGTGTGAGCCTGCCAGTGTTCCCTTATTCCTTGTGGGAATCATGCCCAGCTCAGGGGTGGTAGTGTTGCTGAGAGATCGATGAGCACACTGGCCTATGGTTGGGTGGAATGTTGCAGCGACATAACTAGTTGTGGGATAAGCTTCTTTCAAGATAATTATTATTGTCTATTTTATCTCTGCAATTGTATGTGTTTATGAAGTAATATGAACATGTTAAATGCTTGAATGGAATGTATTTTGATTCCGCTGTATGTTAATTATTTATGCATATGTGTATTTCTTTAAGTTCAATGCATTTTTATGTTTATGTTTGTCATGGGGCTAGATTGTCTGGATTGATAGCATCATAGTCACGTTCTCTCCCTGGTAGAGGGGTGCGGACGTGACAAATTGGGTCGAGGTTGAGCCTGTGTGTGATTGTTCCATAAACATTGTGACTCATTTTATATTTGAATATATTATAAATTGGGTTGAATGCCCTAGAATCCTTAACGGTGACCAATTAATGCACTTCATAAACAACATTATCACCACCTTAACTATGGAGTTACCCATTTTGCATCATAAGAGTAGTTCATATCACCCTCAAGCAAATGACACTATAGAAGCTTTCAACAAAATTTTGGAGACCTAATTGACTAAAGTGTGTTCCACAAATAGAGAAGATTGGGACGAACATGTACTTGCAGTACTGTCAGCCTACTGAACTATTCCTAAGAGACTTCTTAAGTAGATACCCTTTTAGTTGGTCTATGTCAACGAAGCTATTGTTCCTATAAAATTCATTGTCTCTAGTTCCTACAAAGGAGGCACGACTCAAATGAAAATGGAGGAATTAGTTCCATACTAACTAAAATAATTACTATAATTGGAAGAATCCATGTTTTCATTTGACTTTCATCAAATAGTGGAAAAAGCAAGGCAAAAAGCATGACATGACCACCACACAAAGACTAAGCATTTTTCTAAGGGTGATTTTGTTCTTCTATATGAGAATAAATACCTTAAGAATCCAATCAAACTACATATGCATTGGATGGGTCCTTTTACATTTACAAAATTGTTTCAGGTGTTGTCGGATTGACGTAACTTGTTGTCGTCCTCATACTAGGATGGGTGAATGGTTCTTGTCTGCAACCTTGAGTTCCAATCCATTGAAGTATACTTCATGTCACCCTTGTTACATGAGATGAGGTGGGGTAGGTTGTATAGGTTTCAGTTTTATTTTCTTCTGTCTTGGGTTGTTTAAGTTAGTTAAGTCAATTTAGTGCATATAGTGTGCTTGGGTTAGCATGTAAAAAATGCCAACTATTTGTGTTTGATGTGTCATTAATTTTTGGGTTTGAATAAGCAAAACACATGTTATTAGGGTTATAAGTCTATTTAAAAGTTTTCATTATCTTTATTTAGTGTTTTGTGTTTGATGTGTCGTGAATTTTTGGGTTTGAATAAGCAAAACACATGTTATTAGGGGGTTATAAGTCTAGTTTAAAAGTTTTCATTATATTTATTTAGTGTCAAGTTCCATTTTTGGGTATTATCACAGGAAAGGTTATCGAGTTCATATGATCTATCGAATTGAGGCCTCAGTCGGTCATCTTAAAGATGATGTCCAAGACCAAAGTCAAATGTGTAAGATGGGGACTAATAAGAGTCTTTAAAATTCCATTAAGAGTGTTTAAATGTTGTTTTCCATCAAATTTCCATGAATTGACTCGTGAATTAAATGATGATAGTGTGATATATTTTGCATGCTCTAGTGAATGTGGTCACCAATTATTTCATTTAATGTGAGAGGAGTAATTAAAAATCCTTAAATCCATCAGAGCATTCATTTTGCTCTTGTGTTTTAGCCATCAGTCATACTAGAACCTACAAAGATTCTTGAAGTGTGTAGATAAGTATTCATTTCACAACATAGGCTAGAGATCCCATTTGTGTATTAATGTGAATTGGATGCTATGAGTAAAGCTTCTAGTAGAAAATATTTAGCTTCTAAATCCTCTCCTCAATCCAAGGAGGATGTGCTAGCAAAGTTTTGTGACTCTTGAGTGAATGTTATGAGTGACTTCAAAGGTAAAGTTGAGGAAACTAGGCTTGTTAATAATGATTTTCATATGGACATATTTTCTAGACCTGAAGCTAAAAGTATACCTTAAATTTGTCTCGCCTGTGTTTGGGAAGGTGGACATTGTTTGGAAGTCGTCATTTGAACCTTTGTGTAAGTCAACTTAGTGTGTACTTTGAGACCTTCTAGACTTTGGTACCACTGGTGAAATTCTAGTTGCAAAAAATTCATGATTAGTCGAGTCTATGCACATTCTTTATGGCTAAATCGTGCCTACCCAATTCATACCAATGATGTTTACCTACTAACAAGAATTTACATGGAAGGTGTGGATGTCTCTAATGCATTCTAGCGTGCAAGAAAGCATGGGCACAAGAAGGATGAGCCAATATTATATGAAACATATGGCACAAGAATAAGTGGCCAAGGTGTAGTCATTTCTGTTGATGTTTAAGCAAAATCAAAGATGCTTGAACTTTAAAACTTTTATTGGTTAATTTAAGCACATATGATTCTCATAAGTCAACCATACGTAAATCTAATAAATAAATCAACCATATAAATCAACTCCATAAATCATCTGTATAAATCAATCAACCATAAGAGACAAGATATAGCCTGGGAAAACCCTCCACACACGGAGGATGAAAAACCCAACAATTCTTTGAGTATGATAGATAGATTTGCAGAGAATGGTTTAAAACAGATAAATAGATTTCCCAATAATAGATATCACCATAGCAGTAGAGAAGAGAGTGTTGGTTGTGTATCTTGATCTTCCAGATTCAGAGATGTTATTGTTCAAATGTGTTTGTACCCAAGTTTTACTGTACACTCATCCCAGCTAGGGGGTGCGGGGGGACATCATCCCACCACGGGGGTCCAGGGGTGAAGCCCCTGAAAGAAATTTTTTGGGATGTTTTTTGGCCAATAGTTTGTGGACCCATGGTATTGGGTGACCCATAGTATTTTCCCATGGTAATTCCCCTATAAAAGAAAAACATTGTAATATGGCTATGTATTGTATTGTAGCATTGTAAAACAATCTATGTGATTGTGTGAGAGAGAATGTGAGAGTGTGAATAGGAAGTGCAGTGGGGTTGTTGCAAGTTGTATCCATTCTTTTTGTTGGATGGTATAATAATAAAGGACTGGCGATTTCTATGTGTACGTAGCCCATCTTGGGTGAACCATGTTATATCTCTGTCTCTCTTGTAATGTGTTTAATATTTGCATCGTGTTTAATTGTTATTGCTCTACGGTCCTATTTTTCTAATAATTGGTATCAGAGAAAAAAGGTCTATTTGGCTGGTAAACTTGTAGGAAAGAAGGGTTCCTGGTTCGAGTGGGAGCAATGACAGAAGAAGGAAAGTTTAAGGTCGAGAAATTTAATGGCCAAAACTACTAGTTATGGAAGATGCAAATGGAGGACTGTATGTACCAGAAATATCTATACCTATCATTGGGCGCAAAAACAAAACAACTATGGACTATGAAGGATGAAGAATGGGAGGTTCTTGAAAGAAAGACACTGGGAACAATACGGTTGTGCATGTCTTCATCGATGGCTGTCAATATATCAAAAGAAAAAACAACAGAGGGTGTGATGAGCGCATTGGCTAAGCTCTATGAAAAACCCTCGGCTTCCAACAAGGTATTTTTAATGAAGGGTTTATTGAATATGAAGATGTCAGAAGGTGGAACTGTTGCTGACCATTTAAATGAATTTAATACGCTTACTGTTGATGTATTTTTAACTTCGGAAGATATTCTGATGTATATTATCATTGTATGTTTTTGTACCCCCATTGGTGATGTGTGTCACCCCTTTATGGGATGTCTAAATTGTGTCTAGAACTTGAGGTACAACCTTCGTTGTAATTTGGGGCAATAGTTTCTAGTGTAACATCATGTAATATGCACTTGTAGTCTCTTTTGGAGAAGTGGGACATGTGTGAGAAGACATGTAGGCTTGAGTCTTATGTTTGGTTAGTGACTTGAAAGGGTATAAATAGGGAGGTGCTCTCCCTCATTTATACACACCTCATACTCTCAAGTTCGTATGAGAGAGAGACAATCATAGGAGGAGAGATAGATAGTTGTTGAATACTTCTTATTATTGGTTTTGATCATCTTACTATTATGAGAAAGTTTGCGAGGTTTTCTCCTTTATGGTTTCCTCGGTGAAAATCTTTGTGTCTCGTGTATCTTTTATATCTTATGCATCTTGATGTACTTGTTATTCTTTCATATAAATATCGTAGATAGTTTAATCAGATCTTAAGAAAAAATGACATGGTATCAGATCCTCTTTGCAGGAAATAAGGATTCCTAGTTGAAGGTGTTCTCTCCATAGATCATCAAGCAAAGAGGGCAAGGCTAAATCGCCTTAGTAGGGAGCATCTTTTTGTGGAGACAGTTTCTGAGTCGGAGAAGTTTCATTTTTTACCCTGTCACTGGTGCCGGGAGGAACTAGGGCATCAAGTATCAGAGGATTCCCACCTCAGTTTTCAGAAAGTGATCTAGCTAAGTAAATCACCTCAAGGAGGCACAAATTTCTATCCATACGTAATTCCCAAGCTCTGAGTTTGGAAAAATAGGGTTTCTCTGACAAACCCTAGGTCAACCTGCTCTAGAACCTGGTCGAACACCTCAAATCGGTAAGATCCAAATCTTTAATATTTCCATTTGAGGTTCTCATTTTGAAAATATGACTCACCATACTCAGCTTGAGGACAAGCTTGGAAAGGCTGATAACTTTCAAGCATGGAAGTACAAAATCTCCTTGATCCTTGAAGAAAATTACTTGGATCAGTTTATCACTGGAAATGTTCCAGAACTAGAGGGAGATGAGGCTAAGGATGCTCATAATAAAATCATGGCCAAGGCTAAGAGAATCATTGTAGATTCTATCAAGGATCACCTCATCCCCCATGTGTCTGCATTCAAGACACGGAAGGAAGTATATGATGCTTTGACGAAGATGTTCAAAGGAAGAAACATCAATCGAAAGATTACTTTGAGGAACTATCTAAAGAATGTGAAGATACAGAACTCTGAGACTATACAGTCTTACTTCACAAGGGTCGCTCAAATCAAAGAATAACTTGAAGCAGTTGAAAAGAATGTCGAAGAAGGAGAAATTGTAATGACTACCCTGAATGGTCTCCCTAGATCATGGTACTCATTCATTCAATGGATTTGTGCAAGAAAGAAGTTGATCTCTTTTAGCAAACTTTGAGAAGAATGTGCACAAGAAGAATCTAGACTTGTGACAATAGTAGAAAATATGGGAGCAACTGATGATCAAGCTCTCACAGTTTACACCAGGAAGAACTTTAAGAAGAAGGAGAAGAAGGAGAAATTTCTTCACAATGACAAGAAGGACAAGAAACCGAAGAATACCAAAAGAGATATTTCAAATGTTCGATGTTATACTTGTGATGAAAAGGGACACTTGGAAAGAGATTGTCCCATCCAGAAAATGAGACACCATGCTCATAATGTTGAATATGATGAACCAACAAACAAAAGATTCAAACGAGAGAATGATGATTCATATTAATAATATGTGCTAATATTGACACTTACTGGCACTATAACACATGGAAGCAATGATTGACTCATGGATAGTGTAGCTTCCAAACACATGATAGGATACAAGGAATCATTTGTCAATATGTCTGAACATGAGTCACCTCACAAGGAAGAGGCCGTTAACTAAATGGCGGATGGTAAAGCTATGAGCCCTGATGGCTTCACTGTTAGTTTCTTTGATCACTTTTGGGATCTCATCAAGCATGAAGTGTGGCATATTGTGGAGAAATATAGAAAATAAAGGAATATTCTTACTGCTTTCAATGCCACCTTCCTCATTGTTATTCATAAAAGTGAAGGAGCAGACTCCCCTGATCAATTTTGACCTACAAGCCTATGCAATGTCATCTATAAGATTGTAACCAAGGTTATTACTAATAGACTCAAACCTATTTTTCCCTCCTTGATCTCTCCATAACAGTTGGGGTTTGTTTAGGTTGTCATATAATGGATGTTATCATCATGGTTCATGAAGTGTTCCACTCAATCAAAACAGAGAAAATACCTGGGATGATGGTGAAACTTGAAATAGCTAAATCATATGATAAACTCAACTGGCAGTTTATAAGAGAAATGCTCAAATCCTTTGGCTTCAAGGACAACTGGATCAAGTGGGTCATGAGTCTTATCTCAACAACCTTCTTATCCATTCTCATTAACAGAGTCCCTTCAAGTTTGATAAAACCTGCAGGGGGCATAAGACAGGGAGATCCATTATCACCCTTCGTATTCATCATCATGGAAGAAGGATTGGGAAGAACGATTAAATCGATGAAGAGGAATCAGGAATTGTAGGGGCTTCTAATCCACCCAAGAGCAGACAGACAAATGCATCAAAAATTTGTTGATGACACCATGGTGATGGGACACCCCTATGTCCAAGAATCCAGGAATCTAAAATTGTGCTAGCAAATTTTGGCAAAGCATCAGGTCTAGAGGTTAACGAAAAAAAGTATTAGGTTTTCTTCATTAACACCCCTAGGATCACTAGTTGCAATATTTGTTGAATTTTTGGATTTCAAGAGAGCTCCCTTCTATCCAAATACCTGGGAGATCCTCTAGTTGATTCAATGGTGAGGAAATGATTATGGTCGGAACTAATGGATAAAATGAGGAAACGCCTAACAAACTTGACTATGTGCCCACTAAATTTTGCAAGTTGGTTGGTTCTGGTGAAAGTAGTTCTTCAGGATATGCCAGTGTATTTGTTATCCTCCCTAGCGGCCCTGAAGGTGATTTCAAGAGAAATCAAGAATATGCAGCAAAAAGTTTTATGGAGTGGGGCTAATGAAAAACGAAAATGGGATTTGGTAAACTCGGAGACATTACGCACCCCTAAGAATCAAGGAGGTCTTAACCTCTGTGATCCTGAGAAGGTGGATTATGTAAGTGGGGCCAAGCTATGGTGGATATGGGTTACCTATATCCAGGAACCATGGGCGAGGGTGTGGAATAAAAAATATGTCGAGGAGTGGGAAAAGGAAAACCTTATTTGATTTTCTGAATAAGTTGGAGGGTCTCACATCTGGAAAATGGATAAGAAAGGAAGGAAGCTGGTCTAGGATAATATTTTATGGGAATTCAAAAATGGGAAAAGGGCCCTGGCATCGGAGGATTCTTGGCAGCAAATTCCACCATTGAAAAGAAGCATTGAGGTCCCTCAACTCATAAGGGAATGTGTCAATCAAGGTATAACAAAGGTTAAGGATCTATGGGTGAACCAGGAAGATGAACAAGATTTTAGGGTTTAGGTCAATAGGGAATGGTGGGAGCGACATGTCCCGAAAGAGGAAGTGGACCTAATTGAAGAAGCCTTAAACAACAGAATAATTAGGATTCACATGGGGGAGGAAAAAATTCGCTGGGGGTTTATACCCAAAGGTTAGTTCACCATCAAGGAATCCTACGACCTATGGGAGGGGTACGATAACCATCCTATGGATCAAAAATGAAAAAGGTTATGGAAGGTAAAACTATGGACCACAATATCTATTTTTAGTTGGAATGTTATTAAAATACACATACTTACATGATAAAATATTAAAAAAAGAGCGATGCAAGGCCCTTACCGGTGTTGTATGTGTGAGAACGAAGAAGAAACAATGGACCACCTCCTAGATTCATGCACGTTCGCTATTGTTTTATGGGACCGGTGGGGCATTGCATTCGGAACATCCAACAGAATTAGACAATGCCCAGACCAGACCCTCTTTGTGTGGTCAAACAACCCCTTCTAGAATCATGTCATCAAACGCCTCTAGGATATTTTTCTGCACTTTGTGCTCTAGGAGATATGGAGGGAACGAAATACCAGGACATTTCTAGGAAAATTCAAGAATGAAGACAGAGTATGGACCAACCTAAAGAGTAAGATAATAAAAATGGTGAGAATGAAAGCTTGGTATACATCATATTGGGAAGCAACTGACTTTGAGTCTGCCATCATGTAGGATTGGGGAATTTTTGGGCCTCTTCACTGTTTTGGCAGACCAAATGGAACCAGCAGGACAAGGGGAAGTGTAGACATATGGTCTCCTCACCTCGTAGGGTTCTTTAACCTCAACTTTATCAGAGCATCGAAAGGAAAACCAGGTCCAGTGGGATATCGATGCATCATCAGAGACCACCGGGGAAGAATGAAAGGTTTCAAACTCGGCTTCATGGGTATAGAATCCAATCATGCGACAGAGGATGAAGACCTTTTGCAGGGTAGCCAAATGGCCAAGGAGTATAGCTGGACTCCGCTAATTGTGGAAGTGGATTCCCAAGAGTTTATACATATGGAAACAAATATCCACCATGGAAACTCAAGTGCAAAGGTGGCAGAATCATAGAGACTAGAGGGAGGATTTGGAGAGGCTTGCGAAAGTCATAGACCCCAGGATGGCCATCACATTCAACCACATCAGTATAAATGACAATAAGGTGGCGGATAGGTTGGAAAACATAGGGACCAAGACCCAAATAACAATTAACGCAAATGACTAGGTGGATGTGATTGATACGACAGCTTAGGATAGGTGTATTGAACTAATGAATCAAGACATTATGTGAATTCATTATAGAGAAAGGGAAGGACAATGGGAGGGATAGAAACCAACCATGTGACATAGAGTGTTCCTAGCCAGCTAGCTACGAACTCATGGGAATGGATGTCAAGTATTAAATCTGATGTTATCTCAAACCCCTCGCGTTCTTCTCAAATCAATAGGTGAGAGTGCAGTAATGTGCGAGGGAGGTGGCGGATCTAGTCAATTGCCTGGGAACTATCCCCGAAGGACCATAGAGCACGAGTTGGTTATCATGGTAGATACGAGTTTTATCATGACCCATATTGGTAAGTTTATATATAGAGGATGGCAACGTGGCAGAAAAATATGTGAGCGCACAACTCAACTTTGCATGCACTTAGTCTTTACTGGTGGTGAAGGATTTATGGTTATAAGGAAAATGGAAGCTAACCGTAGGGAGAACGAGGAGGATAGCATGGTAGCGAGACCAGGAAGGAGAAAGAGGGAGACGATGCCAAAGGAAGGGAACTGTCATGTGACTCAGGCTCAGAAGAAATCCTTTTGGGAAGGCCGCATGTTTAAACTGGGCTTACCTACGAGCATCCAATAGAGGATCAAGGCGGCTAGCAGAAGATTTGGCATGAGTTGGATAGGGAAACTGTGCATGAGGAATGTCGTAAGCCGAAGATTGGATTTTGGATCCAAACACCAATGCACGAAGGATAAGAGAAATGGCGAGGAGCATTTAGGCTAATGGTGGATGGAGATGAAGCAGGAGTCCAAAGCATTGAACCTAAAGATGGATTCCATTCTGCAGGGTCTCAGCATTCGAGATCCCTCAACTCCGCATCCTCTATTATCTCAACATCCTCCAACGGGTAGCATCCACCATGATAGCATTCCAGACCTTCCTTATATTCTGTTGTAGGGGGTTTGTGTTTTAGGGATGTCCAGGTTCTCAAAGTCTATGTATTTTGGCATGACAAGTGTTTTATGTATGTTAACAAGAACTATGCAAAGGCGGTATGTTAAGTGTCAGGTTATGCTTTATCATAAGGTTAGTAAAGGAATGAATATGAATTGTGTAGTGAATAGAATGTCGAGGTTATGTTTGGAACAATCTGTCTTATTTTGCAGTATTATGGCTAGAGAGTCGAGTAAATGTTGTTCATAACATGTTTTGATATCTTGTAATATTATCATTTAAATATAATAAAAATCTTTACTTACAAAAAAAAGAGTGCCAAAAGAGATCAAAACTTTTGAGGTGCAAACATCTTCTTAAATATTGCACTCAAAAATATTCTATTATGACATAAATTATGATGACTTGATTGATTAAGAAATAATTTATTTTGATTTAAAAAATCTTCACGTAAACATTTTATTAAATAATTCCATGTATAAAGATTAATACGTTGTTTATAAGAAACGTAATAATCTTTATACATTAAAGGATTGTTTGAAACTATCCATTTGTCTTACACGTAAAAGAGGCATTTTCTCTTTAGATGTAAAAGAGGAATATTCTACTTAAGTATTAATCATGTTGATATTAAGCATAAGCATTTCTATATGTTTTATGGAATTAGTGAGTTTGACAATAACTTTGGTCATTCTATCGACAATGTCCACTTAAAAAAATTGTTGAAGACAATCTAGTCAAGAAAAATGGGTATTTGTGATTATTAACATCTTGGTATGAGAATAAATGAGAAGGAAAATATCTTAATGGATACTAGGTAAATTTGTTAATGATTTTGATTAGAAGTTTTAGGAATTTTGTGAAAATATCCCATCACCTATGTGGAAAATTGAATGGTTGATGGAAGAATTCCACCCTCCATCAGAGTACTTAAACTCATAAGCTTACAAAAAGCCATTAATACAATTTATAAAGTACTATGATGTTGCTAGATATCCATGACTTTTTATTTCTGGGCAAAAAATTTATAGGTTGTATGTTGAATTAAGCATTTTTATAGACATACATCAACAAATAGTTTACATCAGGATGATCATCCACTTAAAGAAACTGTTGGTAGAAAAAAAAAAGATAACAATCTAGTCGAAAAAAGGGAATTTTGTGTACCTTGTATACGTTGTTCTTCAGTTGTCCACTTAAAGAAACTGCCAACATAATTTAACCAAAGAAAAAGGGAGAAAAAAGGGCAAAAACATAAAGAAATGATGTTACTTCATGTTGAACTTACAATTATGTTTGCTTTTTTGAAACATATTGCTCCTTCTCCCTATAGACAAGCCGCTCCCTCTTCGGATAGACAGTTCTCCCTCCTTCGAATAGACAACTCACCTTGTTTGCTTCTTCTTTGGATAGACTGTTCACCCTCCTCTAATACAAATCACAAATAGATTTTTAGAATGGTTATTTTCTCTCTCTCTCTCTCACACACACTTTCTCTTTGGTTTTTGGTATAGCAACATAATTTTTTTTTTACATTTAATATATTTTTATTAATGCATAATGTTAGGAACATGACAACTTCTCCTCCATACAGGGCTAGAGAGACTCTCTTAGCGCAATGAAATATATAAGGAAAAACATATTCTATTTGAAATATATAATACAAATAATTGCTATGATATAATTTAATATTGACAATAAATATATATATTAAAACCATGTTTTATTATTGTACTATTTAATTTATTTTTAACATGATGGCCGCAAATAGTTATTAACTCTTTATGTCCAGTATCATAAAATGATTTAAAACCATAATTGGCCAATTATACATACGACACATCTATAATACAGATGTTGAAATAAAACATGTACATATCAATCTTCATTGTCATCACCCTAATTACCTTCATTGCTTGATTATAACATTTTTGTGCTCAAAAGGATGTTTTGATCTAAGTTCGTGTATTAGTATGAACCATCAATCCTTATCCAACACATCTAGGGAAAAAACACTATATCGCAATGTTTTTGGAAAACATAAGACTATAGTTTGACCCCACGTTGTCTAAGAAAGGAAAGAACGATACCTCTTGGTCTTTTAAAGAAGGTAGTATCCCATGGATTTTGAAGAAACATGATTTGTCTCTAGTGAAGGATGTTATTATGGGTGAGAATGTACCTTCTTAAACAATGTTTCTTTTTAGTATTTCAAAAAATAAGATCTCTCCTAGCCTCCAATGTGTCATTTTTTTTTCAATGTTATGTCCCTCTATAAAGAAGGTGAAACATTTTTAAATATATGCATGAGATATAGTAAGTTGGAAATATTAAGAAGCTCCGAATATGAAATCCCATAAAATAAATATTACTTTTTCATCCCATTGGGAATTTTCTCGACCTAGGTATCAAACAATTTAGGATCATCGAACATAGGTTCCCCATTTGAATCAAATTATGCAATCTCATTCTCCATCTCTATGTCATATTCCCTAAGCTAGTCAATCAATGTCATTATTCCAGGTCTCTAGGTTCTATCTGGTCTATCATTGAACACAAATGGTGTTCTTCTATAAGGGTGTTAATTTGGGTGGAATATCCATGAGCAATCATAAATCAACTTTTCTAGCTGGTTAGACACCTAGACTTTATAGAAAGTTACATCCATGATACCATCTTGTTACAAGACCTACAATATTATTATATACATGTCACCTTAGAACAATGTCAAAAGAGGAGAGTCTCATGGTGTAAACACTAGACACAAAACCAATGAGTATGCTATGGCATGGTTCTCTTCTGCATATGTGGTTAAATCACTAAATATTTCCTCTCAAACTGGTTGGGGCTCAGGTTATGGCTTCGAAACTTAAAGCTTGACATAATGTCCCCCCTTGTCAAGTGCAAGAGAAAAAGTATGGGAAGAAGAAAATCCTTCATCTACTAGAATATTTATGCCTCATCTACATATAGTTCATAGGGCTTATTGCAACTCCACATTTTATAAATAATGCTCAGCATATTCAAAACTCAAAAGGTGAGGGGTGTTGATCTCAGCCAAAAATGCACCCACATACAATATTATTCAACTTTTCTTCAACTTTGATACTATACACAAAACACATATGCAAGTACCAAAGAAAATACACTAGAACTTCCAAACAAACCATTGTTTGCAAGTTATACTCTTAAATGTTGTTTGCAAGTTATACTCTCAAATGTTGAACTAATGAATCTACTATACCTAAGTTCTTGTGATGATAACCTGCTTCTGCAACTTCTTTCAGAGCAGCTATAGCAGCACGCTGCAAATTTGCTTGGACAAAACCAGTCCAAATATTCTCTAGAATCTACATGGGCAGCCAACCCTTATATGCCTAGAGCATTGTCAATCAACAACCACTCACAATGCGGTTTCTTTTCCACAAAAAACAATATCTACAACCATTTCCAGTCTTCAAACTCTACAATCTCAGTACTGTTAACTAGCTACAACAGTTTGTACAAACTTTACTTAATCCAACACAACTGTTAACTAGCTACAACAGTTTGTACAAACTTTACTTAATCCAACACAATACATCATTCTCCGTTCAATGTGCAAGAGACTAAATGACATAAAATTTGAATAATATAATGCTTTTCTAAGCAAATACCCTAAATCTGCAAAATAAAATAAGTGGTGAACATCTATAGAATGCAAATCTACATATAATTTTACTTATATAAAACAATAGTCTCTTCAATACCATGCTTTACACACAATTTGATGTAGTTGGAGGCTGCTCACATATCCACCAGTGTTCACACTTCTCCCATGCATCACAGATAATGATGCTTGGCTTTTCAGGTCTCCACATGGCTTAGAGAGGCACAACAATCGCAGGCAACAAGTTTACCATTTGCAATAAATAGTCTTCAAAACAAGCTCCATGCTTAGCCAATGCTTTCACCAAAGTTGTAAGAGTCTCACCAATGCATCTCCTATGGGCCAATAGTTCTTCATTGATGTCAGCAGTCTTTACAAGCAATAGTAAAGATGTCAGCGTTCTCAATTGTTTCGATAATGGATTATGGACTCCACCCTGCATTGTTAATCCTTTGTGTTGATGAAGGATTGGAAGTGTTGTTTGAAAGAGGCCCAGAAACTTCAATGCCTCTTTATCTTGGTTGTTGTTGACGAGAGTGTTCACAAAGGCATCACAAGCCAATGTGTTGTTCAATAGCCATCCGACGCGGATGATCATTTCCACAGAGGTAGTCCTAGATTTAATCATATTACCTTTGTTTTCACATCCCTTCAAAAGCATCAGTTAGTACTATTCAAAGCAATCATCAACTGTAGGTCTACATTTAGATTAGGTTTTAGGTTCTCTAATATATTGCATGGCCTTCACATGGATTTATTAAGCAATACTTTGAGTCTAGCATTATAAATTGTGAGAAAATGTGTCCACAGGTTCGATGGCCCTTTCTGTGATGTGCTTCTGTCTCATTTTGATACTTTGGCTTCAATAGATCTTCCTTTTAAGCTACACATATGCAATCAAAACCATGTAAAAGGGTGAAGTACCTTTCAATGTACCATTGATTCCTTACATGTTATACCTCTGTGGAGCCGCATTAGATACTCTCAACGTATTCACTGAGATGGAGAAACAATAGAAAAGTATCAAGCTTCAACAACTCCACATTCCATAGACCAAACGCTCATGGAAAGGAGGCAATAAGAGAGTTCATGAAATAGCTTAAATACTCAGTGCAGAAACCGGTCTTCAAAAATATGTAGCTCCATGTTGCATTTAATGCATTCAAAGGTCCAATAATATTTCTCTAGAGTGCATCTACGCAATGTCTCAACACATGGGTTATGTAGAGAAAATGCAATCTAACTCCAAGTCGCATATGCAAATCTCTTTGATACATAAGACTCCAAGTCACATGGCCTCACAACAAAGGAGTGAGACGATCTTCATGGGGAGAGAGAGATTCACACACACCTTTCAATGTATATACTCACAGGGAGAGAATGAATAAAGGAATCTCTGTAATGTAATTGCCAACTTCAGAGTGGAAGAGGATAGAATATCTGTAAGTCATGAAGAAGTAGTGAAAGGAGAAACTAGAGATAATGGGATTCCTAAGAGGAAAGATACACTTCTACTGGGACATACAAATGAGTCACAAATAGCCATCCCTATGACAACAATCTGTCGATCCATTTAACAACATCAAATATAATCCAACGGATATCTGGCTACCAAGAGGGATACATGCTAACATGCTGCTCCATAATATTCTCAGGGACTCAAGCACAAGAACACATAGAAATATAGCAGTCTACAGGCTGAGATCCCAAGTACAAACTTGTAGCAATAGAGGGAGACTTAGTTTGATCTGGTGTGGAGGAGGAGAGGTTCAATTCATCAACATCTCCACTCATGTTGTAAATGGATTGTGCTCAGTCAATTGTTCATGGAGAAAAGTCTCACACTCCATGGTGGAGTATCAACATGTGCAAGCAGCATCACACTCTTTAGCAATATGCATTCAATAATCAAATTAAAGGATATTCCATGAGGTACAACACATCTTCAAATGAGAGACAAATCTACTTTCTGGAAAAGGTAGTAGCTACAACTCCAATGCAATCATTAGAGAAGAGGTAGCACCTCACAATAATCTCCATTACTCCACCACCTCCATAAAATATTCATAATGTAGCTCACAACACTTCGATGTTGACATCAAGAGAAGAAGCACCAGACTTTTGAGTTTAGATCCTCTCAATTCTTACACTCCAGTAGTAATGTAATATATAGAGAATGTCATCAGGATCTCGTAGGTCGCAAGGAGGGAGGATGGCGTATAGAAGTGTGTGCAGGTAATAAACTAGCCCCATTGACTCACACAGTTTCTAGTTGGTCATGGGTGTAAAATTAGTATGGCCACGGGATCTTCAAGCTGGATCAAACCTCACTGTGAAAGAAAGAATGAATGAGGAAGAATTTTCAGTACAAGAATTGTCAAACAATCATGGTGAAATTATTCAAACAATAAGCAAAAATTTGACAGCATAACCATAATTCAATAATCATTAATATGTATGAAATACATCCCTGATACAACAGAGAGAATTTGAATCCTATAGGAGTGATTCGAATCCCATGACTTGGGTTGACTCTGGACATCAGCTGACTGACCAAGATAGGTGAGCAAAGATGCCCAATATCATTAAATCATGCAAAAGTGGTGCTAGGATAAGTGGAGGTGAACTGAATGTGCCCATCCGAGCATAACTCAACACAGACTAGGGCGAAGTGATGGTGGGGCTCCCATGAGTCAATGTGGGATCCTAAAATCTAGGCATTAGTCGTTAGAGCTCCTAAAATCATGTCTGAGGGTGCATCAAGTGGTAGGTGGGCCCCACATAACTTCTCCATGGAACTAATGAAGTGGCAACATATTCCTAAGCTAGGAAAAGTTACATTTATACTTTGGTGGACAAGGGAGGATTATAATAATCCTAACATCCCCCCTTAATACAAATTTGGACAACTTGGGCGTTGGAAGCTAAGACCAAAGGTCACCCATACAATCTAATTGAAAAAAGTAATTGCTCAATAAACCAAGGAAATGGGGAAAACCTCATGGGAACGCGCCCCCCCCCCGCAAAAAAAAAATGAACAATAGGGAACAGGGTCAAGCTTTCATAGCAAGAGACAAATTTCTCTTGAGTAAAAAACTTTGTAAAAAAATTCTACAACATGCACCTCTGTAGAGCAGTGATGCAATGTGGTGGTCCTTGTGTGCACTCATTCCCTGAAACCATGCATGTGAACCTAGTGAACTTCCTTCTTCTAATATGATGTGATATAGGAAAGGAGATGTTATTGCTTTGTCATCAGACTTGTACCTTTCGAACCTCTATGATCATATGGAAGAGTTCAATTTAGGAGGCCATTCCATGGGGGCTTGTTTGATCCCATACGATGCTTTTCTCAGCTTGTGTACCAAGGAAGAATCATAAGTGTACCCCTTCAGTTGTTCCATGTAGATTTATTCTTCCAAATTACCATTTAGAAAGGCACTTTTGTCTCTTCTCTCTAGTGGAAGAGAGACGTCATCCAATGTCTCATTGTTTTGCAATGACTCATATTCCTTATCCATGGTTTACTGCCTTGGTGGATCATGGTAAGCCACTTTGTAGAACTATAGATTATACCCCACCAACATGTAACACCTCCCTAGGAGTTTATAGCACCTCTCTAGGAGAAGTGGATATTTATGACATAGCACAAGGTTCTCATCTTGAAACTAAGATCTTGTTCTCCTTTAGTCATATGGATCTCTAGGCATGTTCCTAGAAGCCTCAATGACTTTATGAGCCCATTCAGGCCTTAGATTGGGTGCAGGGGCTAGATCTAGATCTAGATATGTTTGAACTTCATCCTCTATGTTAAGATCTTATTTGACTTGGTCCCCATATTTGAATTCTGGATCTGAATCATCACAAGAAACATCATCATATGAAAATGGTTTAGGTAAAATAGATTTACCTTCCCTTTTAATTGGTTGCAGATCTTGCAATGGATCTAAGTATGGAAAAAAGTGTGAGAACTCATATGCCTTGGAGGCATGGTTTACAACACCTTTAGCTATAAGCTTCCCAGTAGAGATATCTGATATATCAATTGTGTCAGGTCCAAAACAACTCTCTTTGGTGAACTAGTATGTGTCATCTGGTAAACAGATAACAAATTTGTTGCTAAAGAAGGTACATGCAAAACATTTTTTAACATTCCATGTTCTAGTAATTGTATTGTACCCTTCCCTTCAACTTGCATTTGAGTATCATCTCCCATGTGAATACTTGGTCCATTAGTGAGATTTAATGAATAAAATGATTCTTTGGAGGATCCATGTGATTGGAGGATCCTGAATCAATGAGGAAGGCTTGATATTTTGAAAATCCAGCCTTCAGTGTATGGCATCTCTCATGATCATGGGTCTTTATTTCAATCTCAATATTCCTTGTTCCTTTTGGGGGGGCAATATGGTGTTTCTAAAGAAGCTTGGCCATTTGATCTATAGTTTCTTCATGCGTTTTTTCTTCTTCTGAATGGTTTCCTTTATTACAATAGGAACGTGTGGTCTTTTCAAACCTCTTTTTCTTGTCCTTCTTGGAACCTGACGCTCCATATGATGGATCAAACTCCTCCTTTGGTTCGAATTTAGTGTTATTTTTTTCCTTACCCTTATGTTTCCCTTTAGCTTGTGCACTCTTGGTCTCCCCAGCCATAAGAACTAGATCTTTAGAGGATTTTAGGGCTCCCATCTAGATCAACTTATATTATTCATGAATGAGGGATTTAAAGAATGCATCAAGTGAGGGCATTCTCCAATTTGGGGTTGTCAGTCTCCCAGAGTGGAAGGTGGACATAAATACATAAAATTTAGAGACAAGCTTGCTCGAAATGGAGAGCACCAATTGCTCATCCTTCTTGTCAATTCCACACTGCTTGCACTACATGAACAAAGACTTGAACTTAGAGAAGAAATGTTAGATGTATTCGAAGTTGCTGGGTTGAAAGGCAACCAAATCATTCTCCAAAATGTGGCCTCTAGGCTCATCCTGCTTTCCAACAGTGATTTGATCTTTTCTCATACTTCCCTCAATGTTTTTAATCCATCAAGGTGGAATAGTAACTCCCTGGATATATGAATGCACATGAAACCAAAGGCTTCATCCAATTTGTTCAAGTACTTTGATTTCTCTAAAGGTTTCTAAGGTTTGAACTCCTTTCCCATAGTGACGCTATACAGACCTTTGTTGCACAACACATTTTCATATCTCCCCTCCAATCCATGTAATTGAATGGTGTAAGGATCCTTGGTGTCAAGGATGTTGGATTCTCCATTTTTTAGCTTTAGGAGCAGCACAACTCTTTTGAGTTCTTCAAATAACTTGCAAAAAAAACTTTCAATCTGAAGTTAAGCCAATTTAATCACTCTCTACTTCGACATGAGTACTTTATCAAGGTGCATCATGCTTGGATAGACTTCTCTGAATAAATCTAGAGGGAGTAATGCAAATATACCTGGAATAATGTGGAACCTAGTTGCTTCTGGCGCTCAATGGAAGTATCTAAGGATTGGAAATGGTTGATAAACCTCTGATACCATGTAAAATTAGCATGACCACATGATATTTAGGTTGGATTGAACCTCACTGTGAAAGAAATATTGAATGAGGAAGAGTTTTCAATACAAGAATTGTCAAACAATCATGGTGAAATTATTCAGACAATAGGAAAAAAATTGATAGCATAACAATAATTCAATAATCATTAATCTATATGAAACACATCCATCATACAATAGAAAGAATTTGAATCCTCTAGGAGTGATTCGAATTCCATGACTTGGACTGACTCTGGACATCACTAACTGTGGAAAATCACCACTAGATTCTCACTAGTGTAACTCCAGACAACTGAAACACCGTGCAATCAGTTAAATGATCAAGGTAGGTGAGCTAAGGCGCCCAATGTCACTAAATCATGCAAAAGTGGTGCTAGGATAACTAGAGGTGAACTGAATGTGGCCCATCGGAGCATAACTCAACATAGACTAGGGTGAACTGATGCGGGGACTCCCATGACTCAATGTGGGCTCCTAAAATATAGGTATTGTTCTCTGGAGCTCCTAAACTCATGCATGAGGATGCATCAAGTAATAGGTGGGCCCCATATACCTTCTTCATTGCACTATGAAGTGGAAACATATTCCTAAGCTAGGAAAACTGACAATTGGACTATGGTGGGAAAGGGAGGATTATAATAATCCTAACAATGGGAGAATATGGACACATAGGAATTTTCCTTATGCTCTAGGTGATCGCCAAATCCACGAGATAAATGGATACTATGGTTTCATAATAACACATGAGTTGCAATGGCATAAAAGATATGGAACTCATGCATTGGGATAGAAGAGAGTAAAGGAATCGGGTTTTGCACATAAATGAGTTGTGTTAGGGTTGTTGGATATTTACAGGTGTGAGGTAGAGAAAAACACATTAGGCATGCCAACAAATATGCCAGAATTCACAAAACACAAGATTCTAGAATTGAATTTAGATCTTTATAGTATGCTAGCAAGAATATGGCAAACAAAAAGCATAGATATTGCATCATGAGTAGGATATAGGCCAAACTAAAAAAAATAGAAACTGGGTGCTCTGATGCCATTGTAAGGATCCTCGATGGGGCAAACAGGAAAATAACACACAAGACAAAAGAGATTGGCATGAAAACACATTTTTCTCATTCACAAATGTACATTATATTACATGATAGGACCCATGGGTTTCATATTCCAAGAGGTATCTTGGACTCCGATTGACTCTTGGTATTCTTTGGATACGAATGATGCATAATAATCCTGACACCAAGGATTAGACTCCAACACAAAATTTCTTGTTCACATTTGCTAAATGTTGTGTAGGGAAAGACAATGAGAAAAGGGAATTTCATCCTAAGAAGATAAAAATTATGAAGGATGTAAATGATGGTGAATTGGTTCGTGGTTCATCTAGAGTGGTGTTGGAATATAATGAGTGATATAGTGGAAAGAACATAGTAAACATGGTTTCCACTTATATTATGAAAATCAATCCGATGAATCCAAGAAACAATTTATATGCATAAACTACAACAATTGTTTTTTGGAGAATGGTCAATGTGACATGTTAGATTTGTAATAACAAAAAAGTATCATTTAAAAGGTATTATTATTAAACATGTTTATATAATATGTATATACTACTCAAAAATTATGAAATTAATATTTTGGCTATATTTAGTTTCATATAGATATGATATTTTTTTGTTTTTATTTTTATTTTTATGAAGATTGTGAAAATTCCAAAGTATGTATGAGATGATATTCAAAATATGTTGATGGATATGTCCTAATAAGTGTCCTAGGACATGGTCAGATAAATTAACAAAAGTGCATCTCATGAGGAGTCATCCCAACAAAACTGTATATCAAATGTATGTACTTGTTGATAATTTATTTATGTAAAGAGAGTTTCATTATCACATAAAATAATGATTTTCAATTGTTTTGTTGCATAAAAGAAAGAAAAAATGGAACCCATTAAACACATAAGACAAGATGACAAGGAAGAAAAAGGTTGATAAAAAGTTTGTGAGTACTTTTGCTTTCTTACTTTAATTTCATATTTGTTATGATTTGTGTATTTTAGTTAAATTACAATCATTCGTAGATGTATTCTAACGGGTTCTACCATATAAAGAAAACCCATATGATGAATTTATTAAAATTTGGTTAACTATGGGTTGTGAGGATAAGTTGGAGTATCAATGGTTGATTATGCAATATGTAAGTAGTTATGTTGTTTTAATTCATTCATTATATAATTAGTGGAACAACAAGGAACCTTTTACATTAATTCTATAAATTATTTTCCATGGTGTATACAACTTGAAGGAAACAAATATTAAGTGGAGCCAACCAATGATTTGTTGAGAAATGGCATGAAGAATGTGTATTGTTTATGAATCACTTCTTTTTATGCTACACTTTTAGACTTACACAATCATGTATATTATATTTAAAATGATAGGCGTTTTTCTGTCGGGTCTATTTTGAAAGAAAAATGTACCTTCTTAGTGCCCCTCTAACAAATCCCCCCTTCCTCTATGTGTCTTCTTCTCATTCATGCATAGTCCGTTGGGCGTACACTTTGTCCACTGGTTGTTCAACATCTCTGCTCGTTCTGCTTGCATACCTGTCACTTAACATCAACTCGCCATGTTATGCAAGTTTTATTTGTCGTCTTATGCAAGTATGTGTTTTCTTTAGCTCTATTTCACGTGAACCTTGCCCTCCTATGTCGTGTCGGCATGCTCTTCCAAACGTCGACACTCTTCAAAGGTCGGTAATCAATTTGATATAGAATTCATGATTCATATTCATATTGATGACTTGTGTTGTGTTGATCTCATTTCGTTTATTCACAGGAACCGTTGCGGATAACATAAGGTACATCTTGGGGCTCTATGGCAAGAAATTATTGAATGAGAAGGTGGTTGAGTATCTAGGCCTTGCAGATTTGGAAACCTCCCTGGACGCCAGATCCTCCAACAGTTTGTCCATCAGGAAAGGGTTGTCAAGATAACAAACCATCAAACCATCCCATAACTCGCTGGTTAGTTGAATTCAACTCCTAAATTTTTATATTAAAAACATTTCAATTAAATGAATTGGATTCGTCTATCGTTAATGTTTTTTTTATGTGTTGATTCTGAAATGCACTGCAACATCATGCCATGGATGACAGTGAGCTTCTTTCTAAGGTTATTAAAGGCATATTTGTGTTCTTCTATTTTAGACACAGCATATGGTCATGCAAATCTATTCGATTTTTTTCTTCCACTACTTGATCTTGTATAAAATAGTGTTCAATTGAATTTCTGAAAGTCCCACAACATTACAGTTCTGGGTTAGAAACTTCAACTTGTTACAGAGCTCTTGCTGGTTGTCAATTCCGTGAATGTTACCACCATCCAAAAAGTTCTAGAAAACATTGTTGTATTCTTTTGGGTATTGTGTTGAGTCTTGCATATCCTGATTTATTTCAAATACGAGGGAAAATAAAATCAAACGAAAGAACCTCTAATGGAAGTTCATTCTCCAGAACTTATCATTTATTTGTGGGTCATATTTTAATTTTTGGCATTTCAATATATGTATAATCCTTGTGCAAACATGGTGTACCACAGAGTTTACACAGATGAGCAACCATTTGCAAATGGTTGGTTTAAAACAATATATTCAAAACATTATACCCACACACTACTACTTATATAGAAATGGGGAGAGTTACAAAGGTACAGGTTCAAGGACTGTTCTCATCACCGATTTCTTTGTTTCCAGTTTTGCAATGCTAAGTTCATCTCGGAATTTGTAGAGGTGGTAGAAAGCTCTCAAAATGTCAAAAGTGTGTTTCTTGGAAGATATTGGAGCAACGTTGTTCGGTTTAAGAAGATCCCAATTTAATTCCTTCATCCCCTCACAAATCATGTCTTTGATGTGACTAAGAACATCTTCCTCAGTTGAGTCAATATTGTCTTTCATATTACACGATATGGAGGAAGCTTGTTCTCCACAGCTCCTCTCTGTCTGCATTTACCATACCAAATAATTAATCTCTTGCAATTCAAATTCTAAACCATAACCCATTTGAAACTCCACACTATTGTTGAATGCAATGGAAACATGTTCCATTTGTAATCGATTTGATTTCAATAATAGAAGGAAGGTGGTAGTTCACTTGGTAGCCACACATGTCACCTCATGAGCAAAGGATGGAAGATGCCAAAGCATTGAACGTCAAAGGAAAAACAATTCCTTGAACCCTTCAATTGCACTCAAATATCGGTTGTATATTCTGGTGCCTTTGCGCATGACTATGCTTCTCTTGTGATAGGGACGAGGGATGAGAGTGTATCAAGCATCATATAATAACCTGCAACATAGTAAATGTCACAAAAAACGGATGTAGATAGTGAAATCTCTAAACAAGCAACCAGGACGAATGAAACATTGGAAGAATTCTATTCCATGAATTTGAAAGTATTGTGAAACCAAATTACTATTTACTGTTATATTGAAGTGCACTATTGTATATGTTGTAGTTGGTAAAAACTCTAACTATTTGATTTGGCAAAAAATACATAACATGCTGCAGAGTATTAAATGTTGCTGTAACAGCTTTGTGAGCCATTGGATCTCAAACTATTAAGATTCAATGGTCAATATTGCTGCTGTAGCAACATTTAATACTCTACACCATGTTATGTATTTTGTGCCATTGAATTTTGGAGAATGACGATTCTTGTGCATTTTGCATGCTCTAGTTTAATTATCCTCCAAAACGCATTCATTTTATAAGTATGACAATTAGCTCATTCTTGGATCCAAGTGATTAATGGAACTCCCCTCGCTATCTTGCCATCTCTTCATTCCACTCCAAACTAGATCCAAGTGATTAATTGAGCTTGGGCATGAACTTCAGATTTCTCTCTACCCGTATAGAACTAGATCCAAGTGATTAATTGAGCTTGGGAAAGAACTTCAGATTTCTCTCTACTCGTATAGAACTAGATTCAAGTGATTACTTATAAAACTCCAATTTTTCAATCCATAAGATCAATTCAAAACATCGCAGCACATTGCTCATCCTTCTTCTCATTTCCACACTGCTTACACTACATGACCAAAGACTTGAACTTAGACAAGAAATCATTTGGATGGTTTTGAAGTTGCTGGGTTGAAAGGAAATCAACTCATTCTCCAAAATGTGGCCTCTTGGCTCATCCTGCTTTCCAAAACAGTGATTCGAACTGTTTCCATACTCTCTTGATGTTTATAATCCATCAAGGTGGAAGAGTAACTCCCTGGATATATGAATGCACATGAAACTAAAGGCTTCATCCAATTTGTTCAAGTACTTTAATTTCTCTAAAGGTTTCTATGGTTCAACCTCCTTGCCCATAGTGACCCTATACATACCTTTGTTGCACAACACATATGCATATCTCCCCTCCAATCCATGCAACTGAAGGGTGTAAGGATCCTTGGTGTCAAGGATGTTTAATTCTCCATTTTCCAGCTTTAGGAGTAGCACAATTCTTTTGAATTCTTCAAATAACTTGCAAAAAAAACTTTCAAGTTGAAGGTAAGCCAATTTAATCACTCTCTACTTCAACGTGAGTACTTTATTAGGGTGCATCATGCCTGGCTAGACTTCTCTAAATAAATCCAGAGGGAACAATGCAAAGATACCAAGAATTATGTGGAACCCAGTTGATTCTGGTGCTCAATGGAAGTATCTAAGGATTGGAAATGGTTGATAAACCTCTGATACCATGTAGAATTAGCATGACCATGGAATATTTAGGCTAGATTGAACCTCACTGTGAAAGAAATATTGAATGAGGAAGAGTTTTCAATACAAGAATTGTCAAACAATCATGGTGAAATTATTCAGACAAGAGGCAAAAAATTGGCATCATAACAATAATTCAATAATCATTAATCTGTATGAAATACATTCATGATACAATAGAGAGAATTTGAATCCTCTAGGATTGATTCGAATCCCGTGACTTGGACTGACTCTGGACATCACTAACTGTGGAAAATCACCACTAGAGGCTCACTAGTGTAATTATGGACAACTGGAACGCCTCGCAATTAGTTAATTGACCAAGGTAGGTGAGAAAACGTGCCCAATATCATTAAAGCATGCAAAAGTGGCCCTAGGATAACTGGAGATGAACTGAATGTGTCCCATCAGAGCATAACTCAACACAGACTAGGGTGAACTAATGGTGGGACTCCCATGATTCAGTGTGGGCTCCTAAAATCTAGGTATTAGTGCTTGGAGCTCCTAAACTCATGTATGAGGGTGCATCAAGTAGTAGGTGGGCCCCAGATAACTTCTCCATGGCACCAATGAAATGGCAACATATTCCTAAGCTAGGAAAACAGACATTTAGACTATGGTGGGCAAGGGAGGATTACAATAATCCTAGCAATGGGAGAATATGGACACATAGGTATTTTCCTTATTCTCCAGGTGATGGCCAAATCCATGAGATAAATGGATAACATGGTTTCATAATAACACACAAGTTACAATTGCATAAAAGAGATGGAACTCATGTATTGGGATAGAAGAGAGGAAAGGAATTAGGTTTCACACATAAATGAGTTGTGTTAGGGTTGCTAGAGATTTATAGGTGTGAGGTAGAGAAAAATGCATTAGGCGTGCTAACGAATATGCTGGAATTTGTAGAACACAAGATTCTAGAGTTGAATGTAGGGCTTTACAGTAGACTAGCAAGAATATGTAAACAAAAAGCATAGAATATTGCATCATGAGTAGGATAGAGGCCAGACTAAAAAGGATAGAACTTGGATGCTCTAATACCATTGTAAGGATCCCCAATGGGGTAAATAGGAAATTAACACACAAGACAAAAGAGATTGACATGAAAGCACATTTTTCTTAGTCACAAATGTACATTACATTACATGATAGGACCCTTGGGTTTCATATTCCAAAAGGTATCTTAGACTCCCGGGTGACTCTTGGTATCCCTTAGACTTATGTTCTTCTTTGCACATGAATGGTCCATAATAATCCTGACACCGAGGATTAGACTCCAACGAAAACTTTCTTGTTCACGTTTGTTGAATGTTGTGTAGGGACCGACAATGAGGAAAGGGAATTTCATCCTAAGAAAATAAAAATTATGAAGGATGTAAATGATGATGAATTGGTCCTTGGTTCATCTAGAGTGGTTTTGGAATATAATGAGATATATAGTGGAAAGAACATAGTAAACATATTTTCCACTTGTATTATGAAAATCAATCCAATGAATCCAAGAAACAATTTATATGCATAAACTACAACAAGTGTTTTTAGGAGAATGGTCAATGAGACATGTTAGACTTGCAATAACAAAAAAGTATCATTTAAAAGGTATTATTCTTAAACATGTTTTCTATATTATGTATATACTACTCAAAAACTATGAAATTAATATTTTGGCTATATTTAGTTTCATATATATATGATATTTTTTTGTTTTTCCTTTCATTTTTAGGAAGATTATGAAAATTCCAAAGGATGTATGAGATTATATCCAAAATATGTTGATGAATATGTCCTAATAAGTGTCCTAGGATATGGTCAAATAAACTAACAAAATTTCATCTTAGGAGGAGTCATCCCAACAAAACTATATATCAAAAGTATGTACTTGTTGATAATTTATTTATGTAAAGAGGGTTTAAATATCACATAAAATAATAATTTTCAATTGTTTTGTTGCGTAAAAGAAAAGATAATGGAACCCATTAAACACATAAGACAAGATGACAGGGAAGAAAAAGATTGATAAAAAGTTTGTGATTACTTTTGTTTTCCTTACTTTAATTTCATATTTGTTATGATTTATATATTTTAGTTAAACTACAATCATTCATAGATGTAATCTAAGAAGTTATACCATATAAAGAAGATCCATATGATGAATTTATTGACATTTGGTTAACTATGGTTTGTGAGGATAAGTTGGAGTATCAATGGTTGATTGTGCAATATGTAAGTAGTTATGTTGTTTTAATTCATTCATTATATAATTAGTGGAACACCAAGAAACATTTTACATTAATTCTATAAATTATTTCCCATGTTTTATAAAACTTGAAGGAAAAAAATATGGAGTGGATCCAACCAATGAGTTGTCAAGAAATGGCATGAAGAATGTGTATTGTTTATGAATCACTTCTTGCTATGCTACACTTTTAGATTTACATAATCATGTATATTATATTTACGTGGATAGGTGTTTTTATCCCAAGTCTGTTTTGAAAAAAATTGTACCTTCTTAGTTGTCCCTCCAACAAACCCCCTTCCTTCATGTATCTTCTTCCTCTGTCATGCATATTCCACTGGGTGTACACTCTATCCACTCGTTGTTCACCATCTCTACTCATTCTGCTTGTATACCTGTCACTTAACATCAACTCAACGTGTTATGCAAGTTTTCTTTTTCGTATTATGCAAGTATGTGTTTTCTTTAGCTTTATTTCACGCGACCCTTTCTCTCCTATGTTGTGTCAGCATGCTCTTCCAAACGTCAACGCTCTTCGAAGTTCGGTAATCAATTTGATACATAATTCATATTCATATTGATGACTTGTGTTGAGTTCATTTCGTTTATTCACAGGAACTGTTGCAGACGACATAAGGTACGACTCGAGGCTCTATGGGGAGAAATTATTGAATGAGAAGGTGGTTGAGTATTTGGGCCTTGCGGATTTGGAAACCTCCTTGGACGCCAGATTCGCCAGCATTCTGTCCATCGAGAAAGGGTAGCAGGTGGCCAGAGCTCTCTCCAATGAACCTAATGTCATTATTGCTTTCTCTATATTTGGTTATGATTTGGGGATTCTGTTTGAGCTAAGAAGGAGAAGTTTGTCTTGTTTTTATCTAAATTTTTTTATGGTTGTTGCGAGAAAAATGTATTATTTTTGGACGAGCTAACGAGCACCCTAATACTATATTGACTGAATACGTTGAGGAGTCGATCGAGAAGCTGAAAAGATACAGGGGGGAGAGCATTATCATGGTCTCCCATAGCGTCAAATATATTCAGAAAAATGTCCACATCATCTTTATTTTGGTCGGTGGGAAGATTTTAGAGACTCTGAAACCCAGCTAGCTCTGTAATGCAAACCATCCCATAGCTCGCAGGTTACTTGAATTGAGCTTCTGAATTTTACCATTACAAACATTTCAATTCAATGAATTGGATTCGTCTATCGTTAATGTTTTGTTTCTGTGTTGATTCCGAAATGCACTGCAACATCATGCCATGGATGACAATGAGCTCTTTCTAAGGTTAGTAAAGGCATATTTGTGTTATTATATTTTATACATAGCATATGGTCATGCGAATCTATTCTAATTTTTTCTTTCATTGAACATAAAAGGAAAATCAATTTCTTACAGGATGTGGGAAGTGTAATGTCCCTTTTTAAGCAATTTTATTAAAATGACCGATTTTTAATTTTTCTCTCTATTTCAAACTAATACTTTCTGAAGATGAAGAATAGAGTATATTAATCTTATTGCAATCAGAAATGGACCATGAGAAGCTCTCCCAAGGAGTACAATAGCTCACCCAAAGCGCAATCCCTCATGAGCAAGAATATGTAATAAAGACTGGAAATGGTTGAGAGAATGTGTTGCACTAGAAGAAACCACGATCTGCCATGTAGCTTACACCTACAAATACAAACTCCATTAAATATCCATGAAAGACCTGAATGGCCTCTCCAAACACCAACTTGGATGTGAATATTTCACCCTCTAAATTGGCTAAGGCAAGAAACTAGTCATCCACTAGCTCTCTCTCTTCACAAATGCAAATTTCTCAAATGATCAAAATCCCTTCTCTTGGTTGATCCCTCTATTTTATAAACATCCTTAGAATTGTAAGGTTACCAATCCATCCACAAACTCAATACAATTCGAATTAGGGTGTGTGCTCAAGATTTTCCATGTGTCCTCCCTTCCCTAGCCTTCCATCTTCCCCTAATTTGAGTAGGGACCCATTGAGCTTTCCCAACTCACATGAGCGCCTTCTTGGATGGTATATTTAGGTCTGACATATCATAATGATTAGAAGTCAGCCTTCAAGTCTACAATATTTCATAAATTTCATAACATCTTCATCATTTGTGTCATAAATGTCATAGATGTTAGGGAATCTAGCCCAAGTGTCCAAGAAGCTCCCATTTGGCTCTTCCTCTCCCATGTAAGTTACATTTCCTTCCAAATTCAACCTATGATGCATATGGCCAAGTGTATTATCCTTCTAACTCATCCAAGAACATTAGGCTTCCCATGGATTTGAAATTGCAAGAGGAGGATGCCATGTGGCACAAAAATTATAGCTTGTGTGGGCCCCATAATATCCATGTGTCTCCATGCTCCATTGCCACTTCAATTTTCTCTTGTATTTATTTAATAATCTTCATTATTAAATATTTATTCCATGCTAATGTCTGAACATCATTTATTTTCACCCTTATTAAAATTCCAAATGTATCCATCCAACCTAGCGAGCTAGTAGGATTTATGGAATTGTCCTGCTATGCAATTATTTGAATGGGGACATTCCAGTCCTCCCCACTCAAGATTGCTTGTCCTCAAGCAATGCCATGTTTTTATGCTGATTTTTTTTCCATATTCCCAAGTGGAATCCTCATTTGGTACTCCTTCCTTTGCACCAAGTTCTCTCTTATGGTTCTGCTCATTGATTTTCTTTAGCTGCAACTTGAGTAGTGGCACTCATGTACTACAATTTTGTGTTCCCAAAAGTAAAGAGATGTGGAGTGTGGATATTTATATATCCTGTAACATCACCACTAACACCAAAATGATTAATCAAATAAAAATCAAATTTGTGCAAATAATCTTTACCTCCATATTTTGGAAACCTTTTCTGAACTTTCACCCCTTTTGCTTCTGTATAATTCTTTGAACTTGGTATTGAGTTACCAAAATTTGAGTTTCTTGAGATTCCTAGAAAATTTCAGAGAGGAGCCACCATGCTTGTTTCTACACTACTCTGATTATAATAATCTTCTCAAGTGGTGATTAAATCTCCAATGTTGCTTGTTGCCCCCAAAATTGAAACCAGTGAGACCAAAAATGATCCCAGGGTCCCATATGATCCTGATACATGGATGGTGTGAAATGTCTATGATGAAATGCCATGAAAACCAAGCATGTGAAAATTGAATCCATCTCTCAAAAGGTATTCCACATAGGAAACAGGAACACTGCTCTTCAAAGATGAACTCAAACAACTGAAGGTTGGTTTGTTTTCTCAAACCAACAATCAAACTGCTACTCCAAGTGAGATGAAACAAAGCAATTCCAGGATCTCATTGCTGGTATTGCACCCTTCCAAACATCATGAGTACAAAATATAGATCATGAGAGTACATAACAACATCATACAAATGTACATCAAGAAGGTACCTCATCAAAGAATCATGAAAGTGCTTGTACATCCAAGTAAGTAGATCACCATGTGGCCCATACACACAAGCATCAAGTATTATATCAGATCTGCCCCAATGACATAGCTGAGGATCCAATGTCCCATAATTCTGCTTCAAAAATATATAATTTGCATCAATATAATCAACCATGTGTTCTTTCATCCAAGAAGTGAATGAAGAACCTCCACCAAAATCTGAACCAAATAAGGAGCAAGGAAAACATGAAGACTTCAGGTGGCTCAAAGAAGTCTCATCAATACACCCATGAATATTTATATCATCATGAAATAACAGAGGGTGTTGGCACTAACAATAATGTTCCTCAATCATATATATCTTCACCCAAGTGTGGGATGAAGTTCCTCCAACATCAAATGTACTAGGAAAGGAGCAAGGAAAACCATGAGTCTCCAAGTGACTCAAGTGAACATCATAGGTGCACCCATGTTAGATGTGTATCATCATAATGTAACAAAGGATTTTGATGCAAATGTAAAGAATATGGTGTTGTAATTATGTCATCATCAAAAGGAGAGATAGAAATTACATACTCTTCATTTGGCACCATCAAAAATAAACCTTTCACCCATACTTCATTAGGATGAATGCTGCAAAATTTGGAAGTGTAGAATATAGGAGAAAGAACCAACTCACCCAAAGTATTAGAAAGTGAAAAATGTTCATCATGTGGAGGATCCATAGGTGTAGGATTATGCACCTCCCTTAAAAACGCAAAACTTTCCTCACGGATTGGTTCCACGGTGGTGGAATCATGCACTTCTTCAAAAAGTGTGTAACCATTTTCAAGAGGCAACTCAAGTTCCTCTTACACCACAACAAGTGATTGGATATCATCAAGATCATCTTCAAAAACATCAAGAACCTGCAATTTTTCATGTTTTTCATGATCCATCATGTCATGAGAATCCTCCAAGCAATCTACCATATGACAATCTAAAACATAGGAGGAAGAACAAGTATATTGCAACCTCTCAAGAAGTTGCTCATTTTGAATTTTGAGCTTATGAATATCTTCATTATTATTCAAGTAGGATTCATGTCACCATTCACTACGCTCAATGGCATTTTTTCTATAAAAAAGCAAAGACATGAGATTACCTTTGATGTTGCACATTGCTCTTTGAATCCTCTCTATGACTTCAAGAAAGGATGGCTCCTCCAATGAATAAAATTTCCAACAAGAATTTGATACCAATGCTTGAGTGTCATGGAGTAGGATAAGGGCCTCTTGGATATCCCTTTCACTCATCTTCAAAGACCCTTCAATGAAGGATGGTTCATGAGACTGAACCCCCTCTTATTCTTTCTGCTTGATTTGATCAACTTCTTAAAGCTCAAGTGGTGATGGGGAAGTTGATCTCGGTTCTTCATGATCTATCACAAGGTCTTCATCTTCATGCTTATGAAAAATTTAGCTTGCAGCAACATTTTCAAATCTGATCTCTATGTCACCAACATAGTGTTGTGACCACCCATCAGTAGGTACTCCTTCACAGTTCAAGCATCAATCACTAGATGCCCTTTGGTCCATGTGTCATGTCCCCATGCCTCCGACCAGCATAGAGGACGCGAACCAAACTTTAATCACAGCGGGCTAAGAGCCCCATGAACATGTACCGGCATAAAATTTGCAGAAACAGAATGCTGAAAGAAAATGCACTGCAGTATAACATGCATAAACGCAATTGTTTATCATACACAGCTCTAATTATTTATCTTGCACAGCGAAATCAACATGCATTCACACAAGAATTCATTTTAACATGTTCATCATTTTCATATCATTGACAGAAAATATGGTTGCAGAAGTAAAAATGGGCGAGATTACTTATCTTATGAAAACTTTGCTCCACAACCAGCTACGTTGCTGCAACGTTCCACCCAACCATAGGCCAGTGTGCTCCTTAATCTCTCAGCAACGTTGCCACCCCCGAGCTGGGCATGATTCTCCAGGGAATAAGGGAACTAGCAGGCTTACACATAGCCAAGGATATACAAAACACACAGCCAAGCCAACAAAGTTGGGTTTATCAGGCCATCAAGGAGTTGGGAAAGGCTCAATGCTAAGCTGGTGAGCTCATTACAGAGCCAAGAAGACCTACACCAAAACTAGCCTGACCTCTAAGACACCCAAACACACCCAACACAAGGAATCAATTCCTTCTCTGCTACACAGTCCCTCAGGCCCTGCATTCCCTTGCAGTGCTATTCAGGGATGATGGAGAAGAAGGACAGGCCTCTAGCTCTGTCTGTGTGGTTTCCAGCCACCAAGTTTATCAAGCAAAACTAAGGCTCCATCCTTGCTACCCATACAGTCTGAAGACCAACCATTGCACTCAGGCAATCAATTTAGCTATCACAGCTTAAACCAGGGAAAACGACTTCAAACCATCTACAGCAGTCCCCAACGTAACAACATACACAGCTCATGGCCTGGGGAAATTAACAGCACCCCCCGAAATGTATCAGTGGACGCGGCTCACAACGTGGGGAAAATTAAACCTGTCCTTGGGCAATGAAGTCGCCGGGAGAACATACATAGACCATGCTGGGAAAGAGATTATAGTTACCTAGCCTGGGAATGAATGAAAACGACAACGTAGGACCCACGAATCAGTCTGTGAGGGAAGAATACAGCCAAACCATTCGTAGATCCGCAGAGGAAAAATACGTGGATAAAAACCAGGAAAATCCTGTGCGTGGAAAACAATCTGACCCTGTGAGGAATGAGCAGACAATGGAGGTCCTGCGTGAGGAAAAACAACCCTGTTTTTGTCTGTGGATGAACAAACAACAGGAAGGACGCGAAAATTGGAAGTGCGTGAGCCTTTTGCACAGTCGTGGAGAGAAGAAAGGTATTGCCTGCGTGAGTGAAGAGTGCGTGAGAGCTTCTTGCTGGTGGAGTGTGCGTGTGGGTGAGGACTGACAGTCCTGCCTCCCCACTCCCAAAACCATTAACTGCCTCAACCACAAGCAGCCTTTCTTAATGAAAGTGGTTGGAATAAGCAAGGGAAGAATACACATGGGTATTTTCCGTCTTGGCCCCCAAGGTTTGACAAATTTCCCCACATCCTTATCCTTGTGAAAATCATGCCCTTTTCTCATTTTAGTTGCCGCGATCGTAGCTGGTCGGGTTCATTTAATTAATTATAGATGCATATTTACATGATGACCATCATAATATATGCCGCATGCCCCGATATACCATCGGTGACAATTCAAATTCAAAACATAACATAACCGATCAATGGTGGGGCCTTGGCCTTTAGCTCCACACCCTGATCATTTAAAATTTATACATCATATACATCTAATGTAACGGGGTCAAAACCGGGACATTACATTCCCCTCCCCCTTCAATAGCACTGTCCTCAGTGCTTTACAAAATTTGAAGAAAATGCTACACTGGTATCGCCTCAGTGTTCCGCAGAATTGAACAAAAATGGATGTGCCAATCGCATGGAATCCTCCAGCTCCCATGTAGCCTCTTCAGGTCTGAAGTGCTCCCATTGCAACTTTACCTGACCTATGGCTCGGTTCCAGAGCATTGTGACCTTCCTGTCAAGGATGCGCATTGGCTCGATTCAGAACTCTCCCTCGGGTCCCACCTGAATCACATCCCAATTTATCACATGGTTAGGATCATGTACATATCTCTTAAGCAAAGAAACATGAAAAACATTATGAGCTCTAGTGCTAGCAGGCAATGCAAGTCTATATGCAACTGGCCCTATTCTTTCAAGCACTTCAAACGACCCACAATATCTCGGTGACAACTTGGCACAACTTCCAAGATTCAAGGAACTCTTCCTTACCCTCACTCTGAGGTAAACATGATCCCCAACACTGAACTCCCTGTTCACCCTATGCTTATTGGCATAGCTTTTCTATCTGTCCTGTGTTGCTTTTAGGTTCTGCCTGATCTTTACAACCTCTTGCTCCATTTCCTTGAGCAATTCTGGTCCAAGTACAATCCGGTTCACTGGATTATCCCAAGTCACTGGTGTCCTACACCTTCTTCCATACAAAGCTTCATACAGACTCATCCCCAAGGATGCCTGATGTCCATTGTTATAAGCAAACTCTACCAAGTGCAAGTAATCTTCCCACTTGGTTGGTTTGTCTATTACGTACATGCGAAGCATGTCTTCAAGCACCTGATTAACTCTCTCTGTCTGAGGATGGTATGCAGTGCTGAAGTTTAGCTTTGTATCCAAGTCTGCAAACAACCCCTTCCAAAAGTTGGAAGTGAACTTGACATCTCTGTCAGATACTATTGCCTTTGGAAATCCATGCGATTTGAATATCTCCTTCATGAATATCTTTGCAATGTCACCAGTCTCATATGTAGACTTAATCGGTATAAAATGTGCTGCCTTTGTCAACTTGTCTACCACAACCATGATGGAATCATGTTGTCTCCAAGTCATTGGCAATCCCGTAATAAAATCCATGGAAATAACTTCCCATTTCCATTCCGGCACTGGAAAAGGCTACAACAAACCTGTTGGATGTTGATGTTCAACCTTTACTTGCTGACATTTCATACACCTCGAAATGTATTCTGCCATGTCCTTTCTCATACCTAGCCAAAAGTACTGCTTTCTAGCTGTAGCAATCGTCTTCTGATATCTTGGGTGACCAGAATATGGAGCTTGATGGATCTCATCCATAACAACTCTCCTCAAATATGCTACATCTGGAATATAAATTCTACCTTTATAAGTGAAAAGCCCATCTTCTCCCAATTTATATCCCTCATACCTCTTCTCAAGACTTTGCTGCTCCAATTTGTCTTTTACCTGCTCATACAATGCATCTCCAGCAGCATGATCAACAACCTGCTGCCTCAAATCTGATTGGCAAATACTGAGAGATGCCACATGCATTTCCTGCACCTTCCCATTGAGTGCATCGGTTACCTTATTCTCTTTTCCCTTTATGTGCTTGATTTCAAAATCAAATTCACATAAAAACTCCAGCATATTGCTTGCCTAGCATTCAAAGTAGGATGATCAAACAAATACTTCAGTCCACAGTGATCTGTTCTGAGCTCAAATCTCCTACCCATCAAGTAATGCCTCCACATCTTGAGAGCATGTACTATGGCTGCAAGCTCTAGATCATGAGTGGCATAGTTCATCTCATGTTCCTTCAACTTTCTTGACTCATAACATATCACGTGGTTATCTTGCATAAGGACTCCTCCAAGCCCTTATCCGCATGCATCGGTACATACCACAAAATCTTTCTCTGGATCTGCAACCTTCAATACCGGTGCACTGGTGAGAAGATTCTTCAACCTATGGAAACTTTCTTCACACCTCGATGTCCATTCGAACTTCATCCCCTTCTTTTGCAAAGAAGTGATTGCATGTGCAACTTTGGAGAATCCCTCAATGAATCTCATGTAGTATCCTGCGAGTCCCATAAAATATCTTACATCTGTCACATTTCTTGGAGTAGGCCAATTCATAATGGCTTCAATCTTCTCAGGGTCCACAGATATACCCTCCTCTGAGATAATGTGACCCAAATACTGAATTCTATCTCTATAGAAGTCACACTTGCTCAGTTTCGCATACAACTGATGCTCCCTGAGCAAATTCAATGTCAATCTCAAATGCTCTTCATGCTCTTTCTCATCCTTGGAATAAAAAAGAATGTCATCAAGGAAAACAATAACAAACTTGTCCAAATACTTGCTGAAGACACTATTCATAAGGCACATAAATGTAGCTGGTGCATTTGTGAGACCAAATGGTACCACTACAAACTCACAATGCCCATACCTTGTCCTGAAGGCTGTCTTATGAATGTCTTCATCCTTGATTCTCACCTGATAGTAACCAGACCTCAAGTCAATCTTGGAAAATACCTTTGCTCCCCTCATTTGGTCAAAGAGGTCATCAATCCTAGGCAAAGGATATTGATTCTTCACTGTAACCTTGTTCAACTATCTGTAGTCAATACATAACCTGAGTGTACCATCTTTCTTCTTTACAAATAGAACTGGTGCTCCCTAAGGGGACACACTCAGCCGGATATACTTCTTTTCCAACAACTCTTGCAATTGCATTTTCAACTCTAGCATCTCCGGTGTACTCATCCTGTAGGGTGCTTTGGAAACTGGTGCTGCTCCTGGCACAAGTTCAATGGTGAAGTCAATGTCCCTCTTTGGAGGAAGCCCTGGAATCTCATCAGGAAACACATCCTTGAATTCCTGTAACACTTGATAGTCCTCCAACCGAGGAGTTTCATCTCTTGTTTCCTCCAAAATATGAGCTGCATACAACTGGAAACCCTTCCTACAGAACTTCTTTAACTGCATTGCTGAAACCTGCCGCACTGAAATCACCTTTGGAATGCCTTTCACAACTACTAGGTTTCCTTGTTCATCCATGCATTCGAAAGTCTTATTGTAGCAATCAAGCTCACCCTGTGAGCTTCTAACCAATCCATTCCAATGAGAACATCATAGGAACCAAGCGGTAGAACATTCAGATCTACACACGTGACCAATCCATTCATGACCAATGGACATTTCTCTACCACTTCACTAACCTTTCTCTTAGTTCCAGTGGCTAGCTGAACTAACCAAGACTTCCTATGCTTGACTTTCTTAAAAGCGCAAATCTCCACTACTCTAGGAGTAATGTAACTGTGAGTAGATCCAGGGTCAATTAAAATAGAAACAGATTGCTCAACAATCTTACCTGCTACTTCAACCACAGTTGACTGGTGATCTTCCTGGCGATCCTCCAGTGCTGCATAGATCCTAGGGACTGCCCTTGCTACTTGACCCACTGTTTTTGCTTCTTGAACATTATAAGTTGGCCTTGCATTCTCATTCTCGAGTGGACAATTCCTGCGCATGTGGGGTCCTCCACATTTCCAACATTGAAGTGGTCCTCTATTCTGCTGTGGATCTTTAGGCTTTTCTCCTGTCACCCCAACTGGCTTACTTGCAGCTTGGGACGGCTGCTTCTGCTGATTCCTAAAGCTAGAAGGTTTGAAACCTTTCTTCCTTTGGTCAAACTTCTCGTTCTTCTTGTCCTTCCATGCTTTATGGTAATCTGGCTTACCTTTGCTTTGCTCATAGCAATACTTATCCTTTCTTATTGCTTCTTCAAGAGTTCTAGGTTCATAAAACTCAATTCTATCTTTGTAAGATTGAGGTAATCCACTCAAAAAATGCTGGACCTTTACTTTTTCATCTCTGATGTATCAGACATACCTCAACAGGTCCAAAAAATTATTTGCATACTCTTCCATGGTCTGCTATCCCAATCTCAACTCATGGAACTCCTTAATCTTGTCATCATAATACCTGTCAGAGAGGTATTTCTGCTTAAAATACTTCTTGAATTGTTTCCACTTAAGTCTCCTTTCACTGATCCTCTTTACTTGCTTGAAGTGTTCCCACCAAATGGATGCTCTTCCATTCAGATTGAATATGGAAACTCTTGCCTTCATGTTCCCTGAATAATCATGCACTTGAAAGTACTTCTTTATCCCAAGAAGCCAAGCCTCAGCTTCTTGTCCCGTCTTTACCTCACCATCAAATGTAGGAGGTTTAGCTTTCCTAAATTCATCCCGAGAGCAATCCCTATGGTGTCTCTTTCTTTTTCTTTTATGAGAGGAGGAACTTGAATCCCTGCTGGATTCTTTAGAATCAGATAATCCACTAGAAGTTCTTCTCCTTCTCCTAGTACTACTCTTACTGCCTTCTGGTCTTGCTGTACCTTGTCCAAAATCTATCTTCCTTTGCAATTCTGTCAAACTCTGCAGCATTGCAGCATTCAACTGATGCTGCTCTTCTTGGGATTTAATTAAGCTTCTCATAGTGGCTGCAACATCTAATGGTGTCTCTTGGAATCTCCTTCCATTAGACTCTACGTCATCATTTCTATTACGGACATTTTCTCCCACGGCATCTTCTGCTCGCTCATAGGAATCCCGAGCATCATACCCATCATGTGTTCTCATGACTGAACCACAACTTACTTACCAAACTGTACTACCTGGAATACTTCCCTTGAAGGTGACTATGATTCTGCAAATGTGTTAATAACACAAATGTTAGATGCTTAACATTGATATGAATTCAGAATTACTTACCTTCTCCCGGAATAATTATAAAATTACAAATGCCCAAACGCACAAAATTTTCTTCATCAAGGAATGACTATCTGAAGGGGATGACGGGGGTTAAGGGGGCTTGCCCCCTTGTGGCTTCCGCCACTACAGGGCGGTTCGAGGGAAGCGCCCTCGTTTTTTTTGTAAAACATTGGTTTTCGCGCAATCTGGCGCATAAGATCGCTGCCTCTTTTCTCCTTTTCAGCCCTGAAATTTCACTGAAAAACAGCTAAAAAATCCCTTTGAAAATAGTCGAAATCTGCTGAGAAATCCCATGGAAAAACTCGGAATTTTCCTTTCCTTCTCATCGGCTGTCGGATGTCTTTCCACATCGGAAGTCTTAGCGCCTTGGCTTCCGCAACGACGGATGCTCAATCACTTTCTCTTCCGATCAATGAACTGATTGACCGGCGTCGACAGTCTTTCTAATCGGAAGCTTTATCGCTTTGGCTTCTGCAACGGCGGATGCTCAATCACTTTCTCTTCTGCAACGACGGCTCTCGGAAGCATTCTTTCTTCTGCAACGACGGCTCTCGGAAGCATTCTTTCTTCCGATCGGTGAACTGACTTGATCGGCATCGATAGTCCTTTTACATCGGAAGCCAAATGAATTTGGCTTCCGCAACGGCGGATGCACGAGCACTTTCTCTTCCGACGGACGTCAAAACACTTAGAAAATTTCCACTTCGGGCGTCGGTGGTCTTTGCACATCGGAAGCCAAAGGACTTTGGCTTCCGCAACATCGGCACACCAAAGGCCAACTCCTTCCGACGGCCGCTCTTTACTTGGAGAAATTTTTAACTTTTTGGCGCCGACAGACTTCTGACATCAGAAGCCAAATGACTTTGGCTTCCACAACGGCGACTCGCCAAACCTTAACTTCTCCCGATCGGCGTCAGCAGCCTTAGACCTTTTGGCTTCCGCAATGGCGGAAGTCCCTTCCGCTAATTGTTTCGATACGGAACACTTAGACGAACTTTTCGCGGCTTTCTCCAAACTGTTCCGGCGTCGGAGGTCTTTATCATCGGAAGCCAAATGACTTTGGCTTCCGCAACGGCAGACGGGAAACTGCTAACCCTTCCGCAACGGCGGAAGTCAATCCTACTAATGGCCCAACTGTTCAACAAATTTTTTTTTTGAATTTTTACAGTCTTCCACTGCTTGCTGCTGGGTAGAAGAAACACTGCCTCTGTCACTGCAATCCTTCAAGGCTCATGCAGGCCCATGTTGCAACATGAGCTCTGATACCATGCTGTCACGTCCCCATGCCTCTGACCAGCGCAGAGGACGCGAACCAAACTTTAATCACAGCGGGCTAAGAGCCCCATGAACATGTACCAGCATAAAATTTGCAGAAACAGAATGCTGAAAGAAAATGCATTGCAGTATAACATGCATAAACGCAATTGTTTATCATACACAACTCTAATTATTTATCTTGCACAGTGGAATCAACATGCATTCACACAAGCATTCATTTTAACATGTTCATCATTTTCATATCATTGATAGAAAATATGGTTGCAGAAGTAAAAATGGGCGAGATTACTTATCTTATGAAAACTTTGCTCCACAACCAGCTACGTTGCTGCAACGTTCCACCCAACCATAGGCCAGCGTGCTCCTTAATCTCTCAACAATGCTGCCACCCCTGAGATGGGCATGATTCTCCAGGGAATAAGGGAACTAGCAGGCTTACACATAGCCAAGGATATACAAAACACATAGCCAAGCCAACAAAGTTGGGTTTATCAGGCCATCAACGAGTTGGCAAAGGATCAATGCTAAGCTGGTGAGCTCATTACAGAGCCAAGAACACCTACACCAGAACTAACCTGACCTCTAAGACACCCAACACAAGGAATCAATCCCTTCTCTGCTACACAGTCCCTCAGGCCCTGTATTCCCTTCCAGTGCTATTCACGGGTGATGGAGAAGAAGGCCAACCCTCTAGCTCTGTCTGTGTGGTTTCCAGCCACCAGGTTTATCAAGCAAAACTAAGCCCCCATACTTGCTCCCCATACAGTCCGAAGACCAACCATTGCACTCAGGAAATCAATTTAGCTATCACAGCTTAAACCAGGGAAAATGACTTCAAACCATCTACAGCAGTCCCCAACGTAACAACAAACATAGCTCATGGCCTGGGGAAATTAACAACCCCCCCCGAAATGCATTAGTGGACGCGGCTCACAACGTGGGGAAAACTCAACCCGTCCTTGGGCAATGAAGTCACCGGGAGAACATACATAGACCATGCTGGGAAAGAGATTATAGTTCCCCAGCCTGGGCATGAATGAAAACGACAACGCAGGACCCACGAATCAGTCCATGAGGGAAGAATATAGCCAAACCATTCGTAGATCTGCAGAGGAAAAATACGTGGATAAAAACCAGGAAAATCTTGTGCATGGAAAACAATCTGACCCTGTGAGGAATGAGTAGACAATGGAGGTCCTGCGTGAGGAAAAACAACCCCGTTTTTGTCCGTGGATGAACAAACAATAGGAAGGACGCGAAAATTGGAAGTGCGTGAGCCTTTTGCACAGTCGTGGAGAGAAGAAATGTATTTCCTGTGTGAGTGAAGAGTGCGTGAGAGCTTCTTGCTGGTGGAGTGTGCGTGTGGGTGAGGACTGACAGTCCTGCGTCCCCACTCCCAAAACCATTAACTGCCTCAACCACCAGCAGCCTTTCTTAATGAAAGTGGTTGGAATAAGCAAGGGAAGAAGACACATGGGTATTTTCCCTCTTGGCCTCCAAGGTTTGACAAATTTCTCCACATCCTTATCCTTGTGAAAATCATGCCCTTTTCTCATTTTAGTTGCCGCGATCGTAGCTGGTCAGGTTCATTTAATTAATTATAGATGCATATTTACATGATGACCATCCTAATATATGCCACATGCCCTGATATACCATCAGTGACAATTCAAATCCAAAACATAACATAACCGATCAATGGTGGGGCCTTGGCCTTTAGCTCCACACCCTGATCATTTACAATTTATACATCATATACATCTAACGTAACAGGGTCAAAACCGAGACATTACACCATGTCCATAGTAAAATATGTTTCAGAATGATATTCAATAGTTTCAAGGTACTCTTCTTCATTCTCATGTGATGTTTCCTGATCTTTTTCAAAGTCATTTGGGAGTGAATTTCGATCCTCTTGATGTAATTCTTTAAAAAAAAAAACATATCTTCTAACAAATAATTTGTGATTAAAAAATAACATTAACTTCATGTTAAAAAGTTAAATTAAAAACATTTAAATACACCAAAGAAAATGTGGGAAAATAGTACGTGAGATTATAAATTATATACTCAGATGCAAAAATAGTTGAAATTTAAAATACATCCAAATAAATAATGTTAATTGAGTTAATACCAATCTCAATGACATTTATATAAAAATGAAGAATTAAAACATTCAAATAAATAACATTCATTTTATATTAAATAACTAAATTTATTTAAAAACAAACAATGAACCAAATAAATAATGTAATTCGAGTCAACACCAATATATAGCATTATACACAAAATAAATACACAACATTATACACAAACTACATGTACAAAAATCAGCAAACATAAACATTATTTCATACCAATAAATCATTTTCATTTGACTATTAAAAAAAACATATCCTCTAACATCTTTTAACAAATAATTTGTGATTAAAAAATAACATTAACTTTATGTAAAAAATTTAAATTAAAAACATTTGACTACAAAGAAAATGTCCCAAAATAGCATGTGAGATTATAATTATATAATCAAATGCAAAAATAGTTGAAATTTAAAATACATCCAAATAAATAATGTTAATTGAGTTAACACCAATCTCAATCACATATATAAAAATGAAGAATTAAAAACATTCATTATATATTAGATAATTATAATTTATTTAAAAACAAACAAACAACCAATCAAATAAATAAGGTAAATTGAGTTAACACCAATCTCAACCACATGTATATAAAAATGAGGAAACATAAATATTTAAAAAAATAACCTTTAATTAATATTAAACAATTATAAAATAAAATCTAAAAAACAAACCAACCATCGAACCAAAATTTAAAAAATGAAAAAAAAGATATTTGTATACTAAAAATTATTATCTTTCTTAAATTTTTGTAAACCAAAGTTGGTACTAGTAAACATTAATCATCATTTACATTCATATTGTTTTTGGACAAAAACGGTTATTATATTAAGAAGGTGGTATAACCACAGAAACCAAACCAGATTACAAAATTCCCTTGAGAAAGCAGCAAAATGAGTTCAGTTTCTCAACAAATGCCCTTATGGTAGCGGTAATAAGAGTATCTTGATTCTAATTATGCCCGTATGGAAGCGACAAAGAGAAGTATAGTAGCCTTTAAAAGCTACCTAGCATATTCAGACTTTAATAGTTTAACTATAAGAATAATTATCCACATTTACAAGAAATCAAGGCAAAACTATTAGGGAGACTAGTAAACGGATCTAGCATATCATAGATTCTAGAGAACGGACTTTTTAACCACTGATGAAACCCAACACGTAGAGAAAACAACAAAGAAAAATTGCAGAACAAATCCCACATCTTAATTGAATTTCGCATCCAAGCTGGTCGAAGAACCTTGTTTGGGAGGAGCCTTTGGCTTGACGAGCTTCAGGTTGAGGTTGTCTACTTTGATTTTTTGTTCCATGATCAAGCCAATGACAACGTTCTCAGCCTTCCTCACCTCGTGGATGATTTTCTTCCATAAATACACCAGGTCTTTGTCCACGTTATCCAAACGCCCTCCTCCTTCTGTATCTATCGCTTTGACTTGCTCTTCCAGACTTCTCTATTTAGGTCCCTGATATCAGCCTCAACGGAATTGGGTGGGGAGGACGAGCCAAAAAATTCAAAATCGATTTCCATGTTGAGCACCAATGATTGCACCTATGTCTGCTTCACTTTCACGATACAGTAACACAATTCTTGCTCTTCCAAGATATTGAACATGCTAACAGTCAATAGAATTTTGGTGCCTCCTGCCCTACCTCTCCACAGTTTGAATTCATTGCAACTCAGGGAAGCATTGATAATCATAATTAAATCCTGCCTGCGAGCCATTAAACTAGACGATAGTTCACTCCAGTCACCCTGCGTCAACGAGACAAGCTGAGAATTCGAATCAGGTGAGGGGACTTCAGCGTATTCCACATTAATACCAAACCTACTATCAAACAAGTGGCCATGTGCCTTCTTAGCTCCACCTGTCCTGAAAGCCAATGAACATGCGTCGGGGACCCGAGAGAGGGGGGGGCCCACAAGGGATTAGGCTCCATGGACATAGCTCTATTCCTATGGAGGAACACAAAGATTGTTAATCCCATTAATTAATAGATTGCCATAGCTTAGAGTGGAACCCAAATTCGTTGCTCAGTCAGCTTCTTCATTATTCCTCCTCAAAACATGAAAGAATTTGATTTTCAGGAAAGAGAGAAAGAATCTTGATCTTTTTGATAAGGTGCTTGAGATGCATTTGGTTAGGGGGAGAGTTCTCGGTGATTACTTGATTCCTGGCAGTATGGAGTCCTTGCGAGAGAGCTAAGGCCTCGACCATATTGTTTGGTTTCCGAGCCTAATTCCCAAGCGAAATTGGGTTCCAAAAATCCTTTCGCAGTGAAGATAACCCTGCCCCTCCCCCACTATTTTACAATCATATTAAATATCATAATAATTTTAATTTGATAAATTTAACTATTTTAAAATTAAATAACAAACCTATAAATATCATAATAATTTTTATTTGATAGGTTTAACTGTTTTATAATATATTTATAATAACTTTTATTGTTTAAATGTTAAAATCTTATCAAATGTTGCAATAATTATTATTTGATCATTTTAAATTATATCATTATAAATATTATTATTATTATCGGAAACAATAATTAATGTTTAAATTTTATAAACAGATTGCAAAACAGTCAATAGAATTTTGGTGCCTCCTGCCCTACCTCTGCACAATTTGAATTCGTTGCAGCTCATGGAAGCATTGATCACCATAATTAAATCCTGCTTGCGAGCCATTAAACTAGACGATACTTCACTCCATTCACCCCGCGTCAATGAGACAAGCTGAGAATTTGAATTAGGTGAGGGGACGTCACCGTATTCCACATTAATACCAAACTTGTTGTCAAATGAGTGGCCATGTGCCTTCTCAGCTCCACTTATCCTGAAAGCCAATGAACATGTGTCGGGTACCTGGGAGAGGGGGGCGCCCACAAGGGATTAGTCTCCACGGACCTAGCTCTAGTCGTATGGAGGAACACAAAGATTGTTAATCCCATTAATTAATAGATTGCCATAGCTTAGAGTGGAACCCAAATTCGCTGCTCGGTCAACTTTTTTATTATTCCTCCTCAAAACATGAAAGAACTCGATTTTCAGGAAAGAGAGAAAGAATCTTGATTTTTTTTGATAAGGTGCTTGAGATGCATTTGGTTAGGGGGAGAGTTCTCGGTGATTACTTGATTTCTGGCAATATGGAGTCCCTGCCAGAGAGCCAGGGCCTCGACCATATTGTTGGTTTCCGAGCCTAATCCCCAAGCGAAATTGGGTTCCAAAAATCCTTCCGCAGTAAAGATAGCCCTGCGCCCCCCCCTCACTATTTTACAATCATATTAAATATCATAATAATTTTAATTTGATAAGTTTAACTATTTTTAAATTAAATATCATAATAATTTTAATTTGATAAGCTTAACTATTTCAAAATATATTTATAATAACTTTTATTGTTTAAATGTTAAAATCTAATTCAATGTTGCAATAATTATAATTTGATCATTTTCAATTATACTTATAAATATTATTATTAGGGGATTATGATATTATTTTTATATTTTAATTAATGTTTAAATTTTATATTGATTTTATTTTCAATTTATATTAGAAATTATTTTTTATGAGCTTTGAGGATATAAAACACTTTTTCTTAAAGTCTTTGCTTACATTAACATTAGATTTGAGTTTCATAGTAATTGTTACAATATAATACAAAGCTTTCTCAAGAGTTTGGAAAGTTTTTTGGCAAACTTTTTCAACACATGAACAATACTTTAAAGCAAAGCAATCATTATCTTTCTCAAGGTTCGGTTAACCAAAGTTGCTTTCATTAGACATTAATCATCATTATCATCATCATCCCCGTTTTTATTTTTGAGCCAAGAGGCTCTCTACAGCCCAGTATGGGGGAGATCTTGTAATGTTACGTAACGAGGGAGATCTTGTAACGTTACGTAACGTTATTTTTATTAATAAAAAAATAGATTTTTTAATTATAAAACAAAATAAATGTCGGCCAAAAAAACAACCTAATATGGGGGAGATGTTGTAATCTTCCTACCTAACAAAACAATAAAAAAGTAAAAAATAACAAAACAATAAAAAATTAAAAATTTAATTATCCCCCTAAAAAATGTGGATCATAAAAAAAACACA